>VVHJ01063593.1:16569-42567 GCA_015107715.1 Tylochromis polylepis | reverse complement strand
GTGCAAAGCTGGTAGAGACATACCCTAAAAGACTGGCAGCTGTAATTGCAGCAAAAGGTGGTTCTACAAAGTATTGACTCAGGGGGCTGAATAATTATGCACACCCCACTTTGCAGTTATTTATTTGTAAAAAATGTTTGGAATCATGTATGATTTTCGTTCCACTTCTCACGTGTACACCACTTTGTATTGGTCTTTCACGTGGAATTCCAATAAAATTGATTCATGTTTGTGGCTGTAATGTGACAAAATGTGGAAAAGTTCAAGGGGGCCGAATACTTTTGCAAGCCACTGTAACTAAGAGAGGGTTCAGGGTCACCTGAGCCAGCCATAATTATAAGAAAAAAGGAAAGTTTTAAGCCCAGTCTTAAAAGTGTAGAAGGTTTCTGTCTCCTGATTCTAAACTGGGAGCTGGTTCCACATCTTAATAAACTGTAATCAATATTATATTGTAAACATATACTGTAGGTTGTCAATAATGTTTTTCCTTCCCTCACAAAGAAGAGCACTTTGCCATACATTTCCTGTATTTTTACAGCTATTAGTCACTGTGTTGATTAAAATTAGTATTCACACACATTAATTATCCATACATACGTGCTGTGAATGAATTTTTACTTTGCAGATTTTGTTATTATAGCCAGCATCACTTGTTTGCTCAATCATAAGTGACGCCGGTCACTTACATTATGTCATGATGCCACATAATTATGCAGTAAACAAGTATCGGGTAGTTTTGCAAATAATCTGTTTGAACCTGGTCATAGCACTCAAAATAAGTTGACACAGCTCTTAATGAGATATATTTGCCTGTCCCTAAAGATTGTAATCAGTAACATAACCAGCACTTATGGACTCAATACTCAGCTGATGATGGTTGTGCAGAATATAGAGTTTCGGCAGAAAACAATAACAAAGCAATCATCTTTAAGAGCTCTGCAAAGTATCAGCTGGACATTCTTCGACAATACTTGAGTTAACATTTAGAGAGGCATCTCTGGTAAACAGATTGGGCAAACCGAGTAGATCATAAACGTGGTCTTAAAAGATGCCTTTTGATGTTTTCCGGCTTGCAGTCTGGACACCTGTGGGGCTGAACCCGGTGACTGGCTGTCCTATGTGAGCATGGTGAGCAGGGGTAATTGGGTCATTACGCAGCAAGAAATAAAGCTTGAGGTAATGCTTAAGGCAGTGGAAATTTGTTTTAATTGCTCCGTGCATTAAAAAGTGATTGGTGCAGTGTGGTGTAGCGTAAGTGCGGATTTAACATCTCATTTCATTTCATCTTTTGTTAAATTAAAAGCAAACAAACATTGAAATTCATTTGATAATTTGTTTGTGTGACTTTTCCCCTGCAAACTTACATTCATAACACCACACACATATTTTTTTTTTTCAGTTAGCTGTCATAGGTGATATATGCTATATGGTTTCTATTTGTATTGGATTGTCCTTTGTCAGTCAAGCATTGTGGATGTCTGTAGCAGATCCACTCTCTTGGCTTCTCTGAGTGAACGTTAGTGATGCGGGGTGTGTCATTCCGGCCTGTGCTGATTGCAAAACAAGAATCAGGGGAGCGTGAAGCTGCAGACAAGCTGCATACACACCCATTTCATTGTTGATGACCACACCGGAACAACTTAGAGTAGCAGAAAAGGCTCGCGGCAAAGAAAGTCAATCAAGGACTGCAGACTTGTAGAGGCTCATTGATCATATTGTGTCTTTGTTTTGATGGATATGAAAACCTTATGTACTCCAGATGGCACGTTAGCACACTTTCGCCGCTTGTTTGTCTTCATTCATTTTGTGACGTCTGGATGATAGCGTGTGACCTTTCAGAGTAAGAATTTCTGGGTAAAAGCAAGTCATAAATAAGACAGCTGTCATGCAGGGAGCTCTGCGCACTCACCCTATGTATTTGTGTGTCTGGAGCACTTTTGCAAAAAGGCAAACATTTAAATGTCTATAATTCTTTATTTGCCTGTGTTTAGCATCTTCCTGCCTCCCACCCTTTACAAAGAGAGTGGTTTGAGTAATCTTCTTTGCGGGGTAGGCTGGGTTTATTTGCCAGTTGACATTTGGTGAAAGGGTGTTAGATGAAAAAAAGCACCTCACACCATGAGGTAGTACCCTCACACCAAAACTCATTCAGACATGTTGCGTTTGTGTGTAAAGAGGAGCTCGTTTTACCACTCTCTTCTCGGTGCTGTGGCAAGTGAGTTGATCTGTGCCCAGACACTCTTCTTTAGAAAGTCTTTTTATGAAAATAAATAAAGATAGGTTGAATAAATTTGCCTGCTTACTTCTTTTCATTGTTTTGACAGCATAATGGATGTAATTGCATGTTGATAACCGGTTTTTTGGGACTTGTTATCTTAGCATTATCATTAGAGTAGTACCGGTTAATTATATTACTCACCGTATAATTACTTTAGTGGGACAACAAGATGAGGACAATTGTGCAGTACTAGCACAGGTCAGGTTCATTCATTCAACAGTTAAACTCTGTATCTTTATTGAAAGAGAGACTTTTTACATTATTTTTTTCATAGATCTAATGTGCCATTAAGTTTTGAGAATTGCTTATTTTCTGCTGTGAATGTTTCAAACCATTAGTGATGCTCTAAATTAACATTATATTTATGTTTTATTCATTTGTGAGGATGTTATGCTGAAGGAAAGTGTGCTCATTCATCCTCCAGTTCAGACACATTTACATATAATGACAGCAAATCAAGTCAAATGAAGAATTCAGCTGCTCCTGAGCTATTACTGTATGGCATGAGGCTAATAAAGTTACTAATGCTTAAAGATTCAGCAATGCTCAACAATAGCTCTGCACTTTTGAGAATAAAGTCCAATTTTAAAGATTAGCTCACTCCAGGCCTGATGATTCTCTCTTTTGAGTGAACCCTATACTTTATCTGTACTAGAGAGAATATTTTTGTCTCCATTCAGTTCAAGCAGCGAACACTTTTCATACCACCCTGAACGATAAAGCAGAAAGAGGGCAAGTCCAGTAAGGCTGAACAACATGATAGGAAAGACAGGCCCTGGACTGAGATGAAGTAATGGGTCAGAATCTAAGCCCCTCATTAGGCAGGCGACTCATTCAGGGATGAAGGAAACTGCAGGGGGTTGCAATGTTAGATTTACTATAAAGAAATGGCAGAGTGCTAGGAATGTGTAGTGAAGTACAAGTCAGCTGACTTTTCTTTGAACTGACTCTCTCGCTTTCTCTTCAGTAACCACACATCTCTTTATGTATTAGATGTAGGAAACAGGGATATTGCTTTTTAAACGTGTATTAAGACTCAGATGTTTACACATTTTCAGCTCTGGACTGGAAACTTTACAGTGAGCCACCTTTGAGTTTCTCAGTAACACAAACAGAACTGTTTAAAGCACCATTTGATCACACTGGTCTTGTAAACAGTTTCGACCAGTCTCAGTAAAAGTGATAGTAAGAGATTTTATTGATTGAAGTAATCACTGTCATGTTTTTGCCCAAGTACAGTGATTCTAGGTACAATGATTTTTCTTCAGGCTTTGTTATTACAGGATATTATGGAGGTCTTTCAAGTGTATGACACAAAGGTCCAGTGTGCCTGCCTGATGAATGTGCTGTCTGGGCATGTCTTCATGGAATGAAAGTAAAAGAGGGACAGGCCTCGTGAAACAGACAATAATAGAGTAGAAGAAGTTAAATTGAAAACAAAAAGTAACTGCTGATTAAAAACACTTTTTATGGCTCCAAATTGTAAGTAGTTATCTATATAGGAATTATTTGAACCACCATCCAAATACAAATGCAGATGAACTTGCAACAAGCTAATGCAAAATGTAGTCAAAGTACTAGTCTAATCAAATATACTCCATGACACTGAAAATGCCTTTTTCAAATGTATAAAATTTAAAATAAATTATATTTATATTATAATTGATTAATGAATTTAAACGGTAAAATGAATATTACTTGCATAAATAGAAACTCAGAAAATAACTGCTTTAATGTTGTTTTACTTTGTTTTAAAATTTGAATTAACATTTGCTTGCTTGCTCATGCAAACTGTGGTACGCTTTTGAAAATGAAACTGTACAAAAACCATAAATATTAAATGTAAAACAAATTTTTCACATTCATTTTAACACACACACACACACACACACACACACACACACACACACACACACACACACACACACACACACACATTCTTACTCAAATAACACATGTATTTGTGGATAAATATAATACTGTTGTGGAATTACATTTTCATATGTAAGCTTACATTTTAATTTGAATATTAGTAGTTTTATGAAATTCAATTCAGAAATAAATGTAATGAAAAAAACAAATTACTGATGAAGCTACATAAACCTCAGGGGATCACAAAAAGTAGTGCATTTCCTTCATCCTCAAGGTGAAAAGACTGACTCAATAATCAATCAAGTAGTTATTGAGACATCTCACTCAAAAACAAAGGTCAGGTCAAACTGAGTCAAGTCCAGCCCCTTTTCTGTATCAGGTCTCCAGAAATCCTAGTACAAAACACAAAAACACACATAAACAAAAAACACATTATAATGAAAAGCAAAGCTAGCTAGCTAGCAAACTAACAAACTAATTTAAAAATACAATACTAATAAAAATTGATCAATAAATAAAATGGTTAAAATGGGCTAAAATTATAAAAGGAGTCAAATAAAAAATATAAATAACAGGAACAAGAGCTGAAATGAAACAAAAAAGAAGTAAGAAAACAATTAGAGTGGACTCGACAAAACCATAAAGCCTCTCAGACTAAAAGCAAGTGAAAATGTGTAGGTCTTTAGAACTGATTTAGATAGGTCCTTGTATGGGATGGTAGACATTTCCAGAGCAGAGGAAAAACAGAGAAAGCCTGCTTGGCTTCAGTTTTTAGGGGGCATTAACAGAAATTACTGAGTTGCATGAATATCTGTAAAAAATAATATTACAATGCAATAGCTGATGAGACTGAACAAACAATAGATGACATGGCTGCAGCACTAGCTTGGCTAAAACTGATCCAAATAATTATCATGTCAGTCTCTCCAGCTCCAGAGTCTGTTTTTGTCTACAGTGGAGTGAAGTATTGATTTAAATTGCTAAAACAAAACAAAAGAAAACATGCAAACAAACAAAAATACATATATAAATGGAAAAACAGGAAGCTATACTGCAGTAATACCAGGAATGGAAATGCGATGCGCTTTCACAGTAAAATAAAATTCTAACAAAAGTATTTAATCAGTAATGTTTGATCGGAGGATTGAGAGAGAAAACAATCGCTTTCAACATTAGAGGGATCCAGTGTTCTCCGATAAAAGCAGCTCCACCATACTGACTCCAGCATGTGTCAGGAAACAGCCTCTACAGTAAAGAGCCTTTTGTCAGCAGGGTAGCAGCTTGCTCTGTCATTATGCAAAAGCAGCACACATCAATTCTTAACTGAGCTGTTTACATTAGGTGATTGATGACAGTTATTCCCCTGCCACCTCTCCAGCAGGCTCAAAGGTGCATTTAAGGTTTACAGTACTCTATTACTGGTGTATATGCATACCTAGTTAAGAGTGAACAATGTCTGAGGAAATTGATCTAACACATGGATATGCTGCTTGGACTTCTAGCCCAGATTGTGAATGGCTATATTTGCTGATGTCAGGCCAAAGTGAGGCCAGATTACTCTCCTCTGACCCTTATTTAGAATCTTCTATAAATACAACCTGGTTTCCTGGTTGACAAATCCACTTATGGGACAGAGATGTCCTGTGTTCTTTGTAAGAATGTGCCATATGTTGATGTCCTGCCTGCTGATGTGATGAAAGGAGTGATGAAGCAGAAGAATAAGAGAAGAGAAGTTGTCTGCCATTAGCATTCTCCCCAGTTTGAAGGAAAAGTGATGTACAAGCTCAGTTCTTACACTATCGTTGCCTCAGATTAGTTTCCCTTCTGTGGCTGTGTGTTTTTCCTCCATGGAGGATCCATAGACTTCACTGCTGCTGCTGTGGTGACCAGCATCCTGTGCCTCACTGTAGGACTGCCCAAGACGCTTGGTAAACACAGGAAATACAAAGCCACTAAATACATCCCTACTGTGTTTGGAGGACTGCCATGACAACACATAGTGGATCTCCTGGAGAGCTGGTGTGTTTGTTAGGTGGATACACACTGAGATATGCCCAAGCGTTGCCCTTCTGTGCTGGGGCATGCAGCTTTGGCTCATGTGCTGCCTGTCATTCCACCAAAATAAGAAGCTCTCTGGCTGCAGGGACACAGTTTGTTTAAGACAGGAATCTGTTTTTGGCTTTCACACACACTGAACTCTACTGGAATGCTGGGCTAAAACTCTCAGCCTTAATCTGCTTCAAGAATCTTTATGCTGGAGTTTTGAGATAAGGCCAGTGATCCTCATGCATGCACCATAGAGGTCAGAGCAAGTACGCGCTGACTTCTGGGGTACATGGATGAGGATCTTCAGACAGCTTCAGATTAGCCCATCTCTCCACAGAAATGACCGTCAAGGCTAATGTGCCCTATAAGCATGAGTCAGCTGGAGACAGGATCAAAGCTGGACTTGCTCCCCCAAATGGACCATGCCTTATTGTTTTTTTTCTTTCTTGAGAAAGAGAGGAGGAAATCCAAATCTGCACACGCATCCTGCAGAGTGGACGTCTTTGCTGTCATCGATCTCACCGAGGAAGGATACGCTTTTTGGTGCAGCTTGTAAAAAGCAGTGAAAAGAGACAGGCATTGATCAAGCTGAAGCACACCCAGCACCGATCAATAAAATAGATCGGCTAGGGAGCCACGAGTGTGAGGGCGTCAAATTAAACTGAATGAGAGGTGAAGGCTGCTGGAGAGCAGTCTGACAGGAACCTCTAAGGCTGTGCGTCACCCTATCTGTCATCATTTGCTTTATTTATTTAATGATTGTGGCATCTGTTAGGTGGCGCCGAAAGGTAGCGTGACTACATAAGCCTACCTGAGGCCATAGTGAGCAGAGTTCCCACAGAATATACTTTAATAGTTGTTTTGACATGGAACTCCCCACCACCTAACCTTGCAAGAGGTCCCGTATTGTTTCAAAAGAGCTTTTCTGTAAAAGTAAAACTGCTTGTACTAACAAAGTGGCACGTGGTTCATTGATCTTTAGCACTCCCTTTCTCTGCTTTTTGCAAAACCATATAGTGTACATTTCTATGAATCGCCCGGACATGTTGCCACTGATTTATCTGTTGGATTTGTGCCATTACTCAAGGCCTATCACTGCCAAATATTCATATGGTTAACTGAATCTATGCAGAATTTCAGTGATGCTTTGATGTTCTTCAACTTCTTCATGTAAAAACACCTCCAAATGCTCCAAGGGTGTTATGTTTTTGATACAGGTGAAGCCCAGCTGCTCTTATTGTAATGAATGACACACACACACACAAAAAAAGATAAGGGATTTTACTTGCATTCCTCCTTTGAGACCCTCTAAACTCTCTGTCCTTCATGTGCAAATCCCTCAACAAGCTGGCATAGTGTGTCCCCCTGGGTTGTCCTGTTCAAAGGAGCTGCGGGGTCAGATTTGGCAGGTCAACCTCAGAGTGCCAGAGTTTACCCCCAAACTATCCCCCATCCTTCTAAAAACACATGGGCCCCCAGATATACTATCATCCTTCCTCGCGTCTCAGCCCTGTGTTGATTTACTGCCTCAGTGCACACCCCATATAAACATATCATCCTCATGTCATCATCCAGGCCTGCTTCACTGAGCTGACATCCACATTTGGACGAGTTATCCACTTCTCTGCATTTAACACCATGAAACATTAGTCATAACCAGGCCAGTTTTCTCCAGAAGTCCCTTCATCTTTGCCTCCAGAACATTAATCAAACACTAATCCTGGTTTATCTGGAAGCATGTTTGCGCTCAGGTGGTAATGTTTATCTTAAGAGTCATAAAGGGAAGTTCATTTGCCGCCCTTTTAACATATTTAGGGGAGGAAGCTGTGGTGCTAACACCCAAAAGCGATAACAGAAGCCTTGTTATATGTTGCCTTTTGCTGTGACAGCATGCAGCTCATATAATATAGAAATATGATAATTAGTGAAATAATAGATTATTCTTTATTTGAAAAAACCTTTTAGAATGACTTGAACCCCATTTCCTGTCGTAATTCTTCTCTTCAACTTTCCCTACTACCACAGTAAAATGGGTTAAGGCCAGCCCTCCCCCACCAGTTGCTTTTGTGTCATGTTTCAAAGACCCATTCCTCAGTACAACATAAACAAATGACACTTGAGTGCATTCACACAAACGTTGGCCCTCTGGAGCTTGAAATTATTAGGTTTCATGTTACATATTTACATAAATGTGTAGCGTAATCTTTCCATCTCTTATTCTTATAGCTATACTTGCATTTTTATGTTTGTTTGTTTGTTTTTTACAAGTCTATGAATTACGCTATGAAAGACATTTTGGAATATTTTGTGTTATCTCTGTGTTTCCTGAAGGTGCAGTGAGTTGATACCACATGGTCTGTTCCCTGCATGACCCCTGACCCCCGTGATGAGAGAAGAGGCCTGTCCAAATCAGTATTGTGACAAGACCTCAGGGTGTCCTGCAGTTTGTTAGTGGAGCCAGATGAAATTACATTTGTCTGCTCCACAGTTTTCTGTTTGTTTGAGTTTTGCCTTGAGACACGCTGAAAAAAAAAAAGGCAAAATAGAGGCTAATGCAAAACAAAAGGACAGAAAGAAGGTTCTGAGTTAGGGTGTGTTAAGGAAAGAGCCTTATTATTTCCCCCAGTTTCTTAGTGTTGGATCTTTTCCATTGCACCTGCGAGCTGGGACCTGTCTCAGATGGGGGGTGTGCAAGCTAACCACTGTACCTTGGAGACAGAGGCAAACAAACGAAATGGTAAGATACTGACCCCAAGGAAATGTGGCACTTTCCACCATAACAAGCAGTTCCCCCCAGCTGAATCGAATTTAATTGGATGGTCTCGGATGCTTTCAAGAAAATACAGTGTGTGTTGTTTTTCATTAGAATTTCTTCATTTGAAGGCGCTTTTCCTTTTAAATCAAGTAGCTATTTTAAAAAAAAGTTTAAATTGCTTAAATGGATGAGGAGCACATGGGGTCATAAATCTGTGACAAACAAACTGTTCAGAGCTCCTAAAATTAACAGAATATTGACTTGTTTAAAGCAAGCCAGCTGAGCCCATCTTTAACTGGAACATATGGGCTGGAAAGAGACAAATGGGGACCCCTCGCTCAAAGTCTAAAATATTTTTACAGGTGTTAGGCTCGAGTCCATTAGGTTTGGAGCTGTAGAAAGTCACAGCTTTCAAGTGGTCAGTTGCAAACACTCCCAGTGGGTTTATGGCATCTTGTGGAAGGAGAGCAGTCACATGTGAAGGACATTCAAACAGAGTGGAGGTGATAACTAGATAACTAGGTAGGTGAATGAATAAACGCATTATTTTAATAGAGATATTATTTGTATGCACGGATGTGCCTGAAGTCAGAATATTCACACAAGAATCGATACGTTGGTAGGTGAGAGCCTTGTTAGTAGCCATATGGGACCAGTAAGGAGGGTGATGGGGTGTGAGGGAGGTACCTGTTTGGTCTCATGTACTCCTGTCACTCTGATCTTATCAGGGGGCCAGACCAAGAGGAGGACCAGCTGTCACTCTCCCCACTCTTTTGATGTCCTCCTTCAGAGCTCTCACACAACACTTCAGAGGAGTCAAGGCTTGTTTTTTGTTCATGATAAGAATTGGTGGCTTTGTTGGCGAGCCAGTTGACAAACCCAACAGTAGGGGGAAAAAATGCAAGATAAAGCAAGATAGTTAGTGCTCTCTGAGGATATATGAGGCCCGAGTGGTTCAATTTAGTAGTTTAGAGCCTGAGGCTTGACAAAAGAGAAGCAATTCCTTGAGCTGAAACAGGACATCCTGCTCATAAAAACGCCAGGACATCCTCACGGAGACACTGAAACTGTTAAAAAAAAGGGGAAACAATACCTAAGACTTCACAAATACACTCTCCATTTTCCATAATGAGCTTATGATTTTTTTCTTTTAAATTGCACACTTTAGGTAGACTCCCCGTAAGCTACAAGGGGATTGAGGAGTAATCATTTTTGACTATCCAAGCATGAAAACTTGACCTAGGAGTGGACTGTTTTTTATAAAGTTTAATGTTCAAGCAGCACCAACATACTTGAGCGTAAACTAATGAACTTTAAGCATTACTGGATTAAAAGCCAATTTTCCATATCCCACTGATTTATATGATCGCAACTGTTTTTAGTTGAGAGTGCATGTTCACACCTTGCTTTCTGGAATCCCTTCTTCAAAGTTTTTGGCATTCATATATTTACAAAAGAGTGATTTTTAGCCAAGCAGGGAAGGCAATATCTGCTATATGGTTAATAGGGTGAAAGTAATGAAGTGTTCAGATATTTGTGGTCTCCACAGGATAAAGCACTAAGATTTACAGGAAATGTCCCTGTTAAATTACAGATAGCTTGTAAGTAGGGTCAGTAGTACTGTTAGCTGTGGCAGCATTAAAATCTTGTTTCAGTTTCAATTCCTGAACAGTGATAAAATATCATGATTTGCCCCAGTTCCACGACACCATACACCCCACAAAATACTATTTTACCACAAGGAGGAAAGTAATTAATTTCAATGGCAATTTTTGGCCCTGGTGGCCCATTGTGTGCTGTTCTCTCATAGTCCCATAACACATATGCAGAAATCAAAGTCCAAACACAACATTGCTGAATGAGAGTCACAACACTTTTAAATTATTGATTTGAATTTAAATAAAAAAGCTACTGTAGTAAAAATGTACTGTAGTTTGCAGTTAATATTTCTTTTCTTAGCGACATCAGTATTTTATTATTCAAGGAATTGCACATTATTGTAAATTACTAAATTTACAAAATACTTTTCCACTTGCACATCTGTCAGTTTGACATTTGTGATTTTGATTGAAATGCCTCAGCAACATGTGGATTTATTTTACCAGTCGGATGTTACTTTATTATCTGAGATTACTTTGATCTCCTGTTTTTTTTTTTAAACTTTTATCACAATCCATCCAAAACTGTAATTTGTTTACTTCGGTTGATGACCTGAAAACAAGCCAGTCTATCAGCTTCTACTGAGCTTTGTGTTCGCTCCTAAATTAATTATTATTATATATATTACATTATCATTAATAAAGTCTTCATGTATTTTCTCGCAAATGTGTGTCTTTACATGGATTGCTAATACAATGTGTACTGTAGTCTGCCCAACTATCTGTCTGCCATTGTTTTTTTCATATAAAAAAAGAGCTGATAATGTTGGCTTCAAATACTAGAACCCCACGACTCCTTCACATGCGTGCACAATCTTTGTCTCAGACAATTGCTTGGCAGGAGCGAAAATACTCACAATGCCCTCAGTTACTGTGAGTGCTTGCCCTCCATACACTGCGAACTTTTGAACCAGCTCTTGACCACAGCTTGAAGGGAGTAGAGACAATGGTTAGTAAACATGCTGGAATGAATGAAGGGATTAGGTATTAAATGACAGGATGTACTTAAAGAGGAACAGGTGGTAGCTGAGAAAGGGCCAGCTAAGCCTAACATCACGCATCTCCCTGCAGCTTTTTCTCCATTTTCTGCATTTTCATGCTCTGTCTCTATTGCTCTCCATCTTTCACACTTGCCTCTGGTTGCTCATCTCTTCCTGTTCACATCCCTGCTTTTCTAAAGCGTTGTCTCTCCGTTCTCTATCTCTATTGTCCACTTCTACACAACCAGCAAGCCTGCTCCTTAACCCAAGTCTCAGACTATTGACATTCATTAGATTGGACATTCTGGTCCAGCCCCATTCATATGTACAGTAAGCAAAGGGACAAAAGCCTCCCCACACACTACAGAGCCCTTCCCCCATGCAAAGGACTGCAGGGTTGCTGGTTGAATCAGTGGTTTTACTAAAAGCAGTCATCTTGTCAACATGATCGCTCACCACAAAATATCTGGTGACATTTCAAAATACAGCCACAGTTTTCACTAAGATGTCATGTTGATAAGCTGTTTCATTACATTTTGCACTTTTGCACCATCTAATATTAGTGTGTTACTGTGCCAACATACATCTTTTTCAGCTGATCTTAAGTTCTCATATGAGCCAAACCTGCAATCATCCTTCAGAATTCAGTCCATCATACTCTGAAATAAAAACGATTAAATGAGCTACAGGCTAAATATGGCTATGATTTGGCTGTGGCTATTCTCATGAGTCAGTCTGATTTGGCTCTGTTATCCAGCATGTTAAACTAAAGTTAATCCTTCTTGTTTTCTTGCAGGATTCTGGAAAAGCATGAGACCCCCTCCTGGGCTTCCGGGGGGGGGGTTCCACTTTGGGCAGGAGAGGAAAGCTCCTCTCATCGGGGTGGTAATGAGTTTCTGAGCTCACATTTGTCAACATAGTAAATCCACATCTTATATCTGAAGCCCAGCACCCTCTTTCACATGACGGAAGCAACACAGCCTCAAATAAATCATGTAAAAAAAAAGAAGAAGAAGAAAGGACTACAGCATGGAAATATACAAACAAGAAATGAAGAGAAGTACACGATAAGCAGCGTGAATTGAAAAAAGAGTTTTACATACTGGAATAACTGTGATGAGGAGAAAAAACAGACTGCTTGATGGGGTATTATTCGCTGTGAACATGGAGGCAGATTACGAAGGGCTGGTGTGGATCGGGTTTTGGGATTACTTCATGCATGTGTAAGAACAGAATCCTTCCTCTATCTGTGACCCAGTGTGAACCAAGTCAAAATTGAATTACTGTAGTACCTGTCTGTGGCACGCCCTTTGTTGTTCTTTTTCTGCTCAGTCACGCTTGTTTGTGATATTTACCTTGTTTTACAGATGTGACATCGTTACAGAATTGCTAACCCTACTCTAAAATAATTTGAATTTGTTGTTCTGATTCCTTTTTTTTTTATCTCTCTTGTTGTTTTTGGGACTGTTACAGAGATGGAGCTGTGAATGGACTATTAATCAAATCACATGCATGTTAGCAGAAGAAATAAGGTGTGCGGGGACTTAATGCATAATAAGATCACTGTAACTGTAAAAGCCAGCTCAGTGGGGTGTGTTCTTGGCACCGTTTAACTGTCCTAGTACTGAAAGTAAATCAGCATTAAGCATGCACCTATTTATATCTCCCTGAACACTCACAAGCCTGTTCTGCATGTGCGTGTGAGGAAACCTAATGTGCTATTTTAATTTTTCTACTTACTTTAGGTAATGTACCGTGATTGCTTTGATGGTCTTTCAATCAAGACTTTGACAAAAGTATGTTATTTAAAGACACTAAACAAAACTAAAACACCTTTGTTAACACCTTTTACTGGCAGGTGTGGGCCAGGAAGATGTCTCATCTTGATTAGATGTGATCATTTACCCATGTGTTCACACGTATATGGTGTCAGAGTCAGAGCAGAGTGGCTGTAATGAGATCCCACACGACATCTGTAGTCCTTCAGTATGACTTGACCCTTATCCACTGGGAATCCTTCTCCTATGTGTACGCAACTTTAAACCCTATAAAATGTCATGGGAAGATCCTGTTTGCAGGTGTTTGCCTGCATACCTGATGCTCAACGTGCTGCTTTCAATTCCACCCACTGTGGTTTCATCACCTTGGCAAATTATTTCCACCAGGTATCCGAGTATAATCACAGTTAAGATTCTAACTGATTCTGCATGAAGACGCAATCTTTTGTGGGAAGGGGGCTTGCAGTAGACAGCCAGGCTTGCCCTCTTGCCACGGACTCAAACAGTGAGTTAAAAGAAAGGAACTGGCTGATATGTCAGACACGGAGGAACACAATAAAGAAAGCCCAGAGATGGCAAGCATAAAACAACACCCCTGACCTCTTTGTTATGACGAGATGCTCTCTCAGAGATGAGCTGGCCTCACATCTGGAAAGGTCAGTGAACACACAAGGTCCTGCAATACTCAACATCAAAGACAAGTCCAGCTCCTGTCATGCTTTCTCTGAGCTGGGCTGAAAACAACAGCGCTAATCCCACCGACCACTTGCTGACACTCTTACAAAGAGGACAGAGGTCAGCTGGATGTACGAACCCTAATAAACTGTTTTGATTGTTGCAACTTTGTGAACTTAAAGTGCTGACTTAGATCAGCATGCATTCGCTCCTTTTTTCCACTTTTTGTGTAAAAGGAATAGAAGAAATGTGCTTCTGCTCTTTATTGAGCATTTCTATTTAAAGGAAAATGCATTTTTTAAACCTCTGAAGGTAAAGTGAACATTTCTAGTTAAAAGAGAGCGAGACTCATACTGAATAAATGATTCATGAGCCAAAAATAACAGCCGTAATGATTGGATTTGCAGGGACCACATCAAAGCAAAATTTGATCAAATGCTGAAAATGTTTGTCAGGCCTGTAAGCTTCTTAGTTTTGAACTTTAAGGTCACTGTGGCCTCCTGATGGGAGAAAACATTATCAAATATGACCAAAGTAGAGAGGACTGATTTTTGGAAGTGCTGCCTACCTTCATTCATGCCCTTTCACTCACCCCATCTCTGAAAGAATTTTAATGGAAAGATACCGAGGCAGGCTTTTTAGAAATGAGATTATTGGGCAACCCCGTGCAGCTGCCCTCTGCCTAAGCTTCTCATGACAGCTCAGAAATGAGGAGGCTCTTATCATCTGTCATTACTTCTAAATCCCATGTGCCCCTTGCTATACACACCGACTGATTTAAAATTGTACGTCTCTCCACAGAAACCAGAACCTCTGCAGCGACCGTCATCTAGGTGTCTGTTTGCGAAACTCTAGGAGTGGGAGTGTGTGTTTTAGTTCGTCATTGCAAGTATTTACTTACATTCAAACGAATGGGCCTGATAGGCTTAATCCTGTAATTAAACACGACCGTCTGGTTTGATTGTTGAAGCTGCGACTTATTAAACCAACAGCTGGGCAGAATCAGGAAAGCAGAAAAGGAGCTATCTATGCTAAACTGGGCAGCCACAGTGGGATGTTTGTGAAGATTTAGTGGAAACTTTTCCAACATGACTGATAACAAAGAGCCAGCAGAAGAAGAAGGAAGTTACCAGATAAGACACTGGCAACACTGTTTTGCTCACTGGTTCATTTTAAAAATGTCTACACTATCTAGCTGTCTGAATATATGAGAAAAATAGGACGCACAAATCTCCCAGTGTACATTAAATATCAGTTTATTCAAATAAGATAAAGATGAATAACTATAAGCAGTCAGCAAAGTGAAAGTAAATTGGAAAATAAACAAGATTTATTTCTCATGTACAGACAGTTATAGGAGAGAGAAATTAAATTGTTCAATGCAGCCGCAAGCTATGAGAAAATTCCATTATAGCAATATGTATTTTAAAATAATTAAGTATAAGGGTGGTATTTTTATACATGCAGTACACACAGTGATTTTTTTAAAAACTTTCAGATTCAACATTGTTGGTTTTTTTCTGTTATTTTCATCATAGTAATTACACAGTCACAAATGCAATCCAACTTGAATTAGGGGTTTTCTTACAATAGACTGCATTAGATCTTAACAGTTCTGGGAGGCTAAAGCTCTCTGTGTTTTCCCCAGGAATTCTCATTGTGCCTGGGGGAAACTCTTCTACACCAGGGTCATGACCTTTAAGGAGGCTGGCTGGAACCGACGAATCTTCTTCTTCAGGGCTCTGGAAGCTTTGATGCGGCAGGCTGCAGGCTCGGGGCGGGGTGGGAGCTGCTTGAGGGGCCTTCCAACTGCGGTGGGTCCCAGTGCAGCCTCAGCCCACACCATGCTTCCCTCCTCTTCGTGGCTGTCTGCCTGCTCTCCCTCGTACAGAGACAGGCTGCTGTCAGAGTCTGAGAAGGATTGGAAGCTTTGGCTGGACTCGCTATCTCCAAAGCAGTTGGTGGTGTTATCACTCATCTCTCCCTCGCTGCTTTCAGCGATGGTGGAGTGAAACAGTGAGGCACATTCAGCTGAATACTCAGACTCACACCTGGGAGGGTAGTGACTGGTAACATGAAAGGGTGCTGGAGGGTATTTGGCATTAAGACTGTGGAGAAAAGAGCTAGAAGACACGGAGGACTGGAAGGGGCGTGCAGGTCGTATCCACCGGCCTGGCTTGGCACTCATACTCCGGACCATCTGTATGCTCCCTGGTGCCAAAGCGTGGGGCTCTTTTGACCTCAGACATTGACCACACGAAGCCTGGAACATGTCCGCATCACAAGGCCATTTGGCAGTCATCTGCCTTTTCTTCCTCTGCTCTACAGGCTGCTCATACTCCATAGACTGCAGTCTGGGGCTTTTGCTGGACTTCGTAACAGCATGGCTGGGATGTGACTTTGGGTGGGTCTTGTGGGTAGACATGAGTCCAGGACTGTAGAGGCTGGAGTCTGAACCTGATCCCTGTCTGTATCCCTCTGTGTGACAGGTGGGATTTTTTTGGGTTACTTTCCCCTTTCCAGATCTTCTGTGGTCTCCCTTTCTTCCAGTGCTCATCTCTCTGGTCCTCTCACAGAAGGAGTTGCAGTTTTGGCGCCTCACGGCTCGAGGCTTCTCATTGGTTTTCCTTTTCAGTTTCACAGCCTTGCTTTTACGATCTGCCTGCCTAACCTTGACCTTTTGAGATCCTGCAGGGACAAATTTGGCATGGACAAACTCAGGTGAAGCTGCGTGACTGCTGTGAACCTCAAAGCCTTGACTTTCCTCTGCACTAGAGCTATGGGCCATCACCGGTCTTTGCCTGTGATCCTTCCTATCTTGCGGCCTTGGCTCTGGATTTTCTCCACATCGTTTGTAGGAAAGGCTCTTTGCTACACTGCCATACCATTCTTGTGGTTTATCATTTCTCTTCAGCGATGAATAGGTGACCTCATCAGAGCTGTACTCCTTCATGGCACCAGGATAGGAGTACTGCTGTGGCACCTGTGGGCCTCTCACTGACTGTTTATGGTCTGCAATATCAGCTAGCTCTTGGCTGGAGTATGCCATGCAGTGTCTCTTCTCGGTGCAATCTAATGGGATGACGTTTGTCATCTTAGTTGGAGGAGGCTGCAGCATAATCACCTCTTTCTGAGCCACTTCAGAAAAAACACTTTTAGCTTCAATGGGTTTCCTGCAATAGTCACTGTGTTTCTCCAGAGTTCGACTTCCTGCATCACTCTGGATTTTGCTCAGGCTGCGCTGGAGAAGGTTGTCAATATAATGTGTCAGTGTCTTTGTCTCATAAGCCTTTTCCAGGGTGTCGTAACTGATTCCTGGGGGTCCTTTGCCCTCTAGTAGTCCATGCATGCTTGTTTCACCCCCATGGGAAAAGATCGGACTCTGGAGAGCCACCGCGTGCAGGGGGCTGGGATAGTGGTACTTTTCAGTCCCAATGCGGGACTCCAGATTGCGCTGAAACTTTGGGTCCCCTGTGGAGATCTTAAGGTTTGGACACATTGGGGGTTTCTTTGCATCCACAGACTTGTAGTAGCCTGGAACCTGAGCCACCATTCTGTCAAGATCACCTGATGGAAACAAAAACAGACGTTAACGTTCCACAGCTCTGGCTCTTTTTACAAGAAGAAAGACTGTCTTAATAAAAAATTAAGAGATGTGATTACCAGTTGACACAGGTCTTGGTCGTGCCTGTTCAGAGCCTGTAGCGCTTGCTCGGATCCTGCTGCTGCCCAGATGAAGGCCTGAACCCCGTGGAGGGTTAGGCTGGGTAGTGCTCTCATCAGCAGAACGTCGGCGGCATACATCAACTTGTAGTGGAGGGCTAACATGACAATTAGGAGAGCTCATGGGAGCGAGGAGAAGGCTTGTTTGCGAAGATGACAGGCTCTCGCTGTACACTGAATTGCATGAGTTTGACAGGGAGCAAGAGCCGCCGTCACTAAGCTCATAGAAACCTTGAAAGAGAAGGAGCAATTCAATGAGTATCTTGTTAGTATTTAAGAGTATGTGCAGTAGGTTGGGTGTATGCTTTAATATAGTATGCCACCGCACCTGAACTTGGCCTGCTGTCACTCTCCAGCTGCTCCGTGGAGGCCTTGCTCACATCCAGCTTCAGCTCACTGATCTGCTGGTCCAGCTGCTGCAAGTGAGTCTTCAGGCCCACATCCTGCTTTCGAAGACGAGACTGAAAAACAGGCAACACATACAAAAGTGTGAGTGGTACACCCTACAACACAGGGCATCTCTAAAAAGACTTCCTTAGAAAGGTAAAAGATTTAGAAGTTACACAGTAAAGCTTCTCATGCAAACAATGATATCACACAGATTTTCTTTGTGCAAGTCTATGAACAGGAAAATTGGTCATAAAAGTCAAAGTATATGTCAGTAATGCTGTAATTCCATTAGGATTAGGTCTGTTGTTTAGATAAAAGAAGCTCTAATGTAGAACCATCAGAAAAACAAAAGCGACTCAGCTGTGGCTGATGATTAACCCCAGCAGGACATGGGGGAGCATGGAAGAAGCAGTGGTGGGTAACTCATTTCTCCCCCACAGTGAGGGGCTGGCCATTGTGTAAACTACTACAGGAGGAAAGCTTGGGGGTTGGGGCGAAGCACTGCTTACTTTGCAGCTTGAGTGGGGTATTTACTGTTACAGTGGTTCTTAAAGTGAAATCTCTGGAGTCAGTGCCTGCAAGCGTACTATTTTATCAATGCTACATTCTCTTGGAAGATCATGTTAGATCATCTGGTTTCTATTTAATCTAAGACCATTCTTGGAAAACTCCCAGTTGTTATCAGCATGATTGCAAAACGAAATTTAAACCTTATGCTGTCTGATGCATTTGACCAGTGCTGCATGTCAAGTATAGCACCCTAATCCCTTGCACTTCCTCTAAAATGCTTATAACAGCAGCCTGCATGGAAAAAGCTTGTCATGGAAAACTCCACAGAGCCCGTCTCTACAACTCCTCTGAGGAACGAGACTCCCTTGATTCTTATCCACAGCAAAAGTTCCTTTTTTTTTTTTTTTTTTAATTTCCCAGCATTAGTGGTTAATGATTGAGGTTTGACCCCCTGCAGTCCGCATGCACAAAGTGCGCGCGTACACACTGCTAAAAAGTCCTCCCGGGTCCTGTGAACCTTGATTTATGACACCCATCCTACTTCCTACCCCCAGCTGAGGACATTAAAGTGTGTCTGGTAATAATTGAAGGCGGATTGCACATGAGCATCAGCTGACAGAAACCCTTTCTATAAAAATAAACTGTTTATTAAAAATAAATAAGTAAAACTAAATGTGAGCACATCGAATCTTTGTAATATTAAATGAAAACTGCAATAAAATATCACGACAGCATCAAGCTGTGCATAAGCATAATATCACAAGAGATTCTGTTATTATTCATCTTTATAGCTTTTGAATAAAATGATTTCTTACCAGCTGCTGCTTCAGGGCTGTCAGTGTCGCCTCCAGCCGCTGTTCCTCGGCCCCCATGAGCCTCGCACCTTCTGAGTCTACGTTGACCGAAGTGACCGGTTCCTCTCGGTCGACTCTCAGCGCCCAGTTCACCATATCGCTCTGTCTGTCCCGGAGAAGCTGCAGCTCGTGCAACCCTGCCAGAGCAGCCTGCAGCCTCTCTCCGACCCTGCTGCGGTCCACTACGGCTGCTGCGCTCAACATCCCCGTACAAGAGCCCTTCCTGCTCAGCATGCTGAATGATGAGCGCCGCCCGGGAACATCCAGAAACACAGTGCCGTTAAGGATACCTGCTTCCCTTCTTCCCCGGCTGTTGTTGTGCTGTTTGGATTTTAAACTACCTGTTAGAATAAATTTTGAGTACAGAATAGAGATTAAGCTCCTCCCACAGACCAAACGCTCCTCCTCCTTATTGGCTCGCACGTCGGTCCCAATGAACATCTGGTTCTAATCCTCCCCATTCAAGTGCTCGCTGACTGAAGCTGCCCAGGCATGCGCAAAGTATACCACAAGATACCGCAGACACTTTATTATGCGATTTCCATCATTCTTTTGTTGCTGTTAATCTCCCCAGTAGCGGAGCAAAACAAAGATCCGGAATCATCTTTGTGGACATCTGCCAGTGTTTTCAGGGAAAGTAGACGTGTGAATAAAAACGACAGGTCTTTCTGTAGTCATGAAACAACGCATTTAATCCCATCAGAGGCGTGAAATTCAACAGATTTGAGGCAGAAAGTTCATCTTTAAATTGGCGTGATCTCGATGGCACTTTTAAAAAAAGTCTTCTTCAGTATAATAAAAGCCAGCAGCTTATAACTCACACAAATCATAGTTGTTCATTTTTGTTCTTATTGTTATTATTTTGGAAATGAATACCTGCAAGAAAAAACAAATACAATAAAAGAACCTGGCCTGGAGATATAGACCAATGACAGATAAACAGCTCCCTCGTGTGGTTGAATAGAACAATACAGTTTATTAACGTGACACTGGCTATTTTTTTTTAACTCATCATCTCTATCATGAGTTAAAAATAGCTGCTTTTAGAAATTAAACGGCACTTTATTATGGTATTATAACAACACAGCAATTAAGAATGACAAGCAAAGCCTCACGTACCTCATGTCACTAAGTGTTAAGAGGCAGCTTAGCAGCACAAAGTGGGAATGTGGTGATGACTGTGGATAAAATACGAGGAAATTTATACAGCACTGAAAAGAAAGAAAATCATTTTTGATAAGAAAGTCTTGATACTGTAGGGTCTTACAATATAAAGCAACTTGGGGCAACTTTTGTTGTCAGTTGATGTTGTAGAAATACAATTTATTTGAAATGATGTGAATCACGTGGAATGCCCTTCAGCTAGATACAGTGTAGCTTATACATATTTTTAATGGGTGATCTCATCAAAGCCAAGTCAGTAGACTCAAAATTGGAACAGGTCTACACATCTGAAACATTAGAAAGCACAACTTCAAATAAAACCTTTCTATGAAGATAAACTCCGTATGATCTACTTTTGAGTAAAAAATGAAAATGTTGTGCCTTTTCTGATAAATTTACATTTACAGTCACAGTAAAAAGAAAGCACAAACAAGTTTTTTACATCTCAGGACTTAATAAAAATTATCCATTTCTTATCAGGTTTTAAATTAGGCAATTACAACCTCACATGAACAACAACACATGCCAAGTTACACGCTGTCATTTATTATTTAACAAAAACTAAGTCAAAATGCAGAAACAGCGTGTGGAAAAAGTGCATACGCCCCATGATTCACGACCTTATAGAATCACCTTTAACAAAAACTTGAAGTACTTGTTTTCTGTGTGACTTTATCGGTCTCTCACATTGTTGCGGAGGAATTTTGACCCATTCTTCTTTACAAAATTGCTTCAGGTCAATGAGGTTTGAGGACATTTGTATATACACACCACTCTTAAGGTCCCGCCCCAGAATTTGAGGTCTGGACTTGTTGTAGATTTGCTGCTGTGCTTGGGATCAGTGTCGTGGTGCACGGTCCAGTGTCAACCACGCTTTAGCTGTCGGACAGATGGCCTCACATTTGACTCTAGTATACTTTGTTATACAGAAGAGTTCATGGTCAACTCAAGACTGCAAGATGCCCAGATGTGCAACTGTCTTGAATGTTTTCCACTTGTGAATAACACATGTCTGCAACCAAAAAACCGCATAGGATTTTTTTGACTGTTTCTTGTAGATTTTTACTCACTGAAACCGGGAAAAATTCCATCTTGTCAGATTTTCTTGCAAAACTCATGTTTTTAGTTTAATTAAGCGTACAATTTCCCTTTTTAAACTGAAATCAGGTATCTTATACTTGAGTCAAAAAACCATATCCAATAATGATTTCTTACATTAATGTAATATTTCTAAGAGCGAGACTCAAGAGAAATACAAATAGAAAATGTGAGGAATTGAGGGGGGTGCGGTGGGTTTGGCGGTGTGAGGAGCTCAGATGATCATGTCCCAAAAGGTTTATTTTGTTCATAGCGAAAGGTAAGGGAATTGTATTGATTTTTATCATCACAGTTGTGCTTTTTTAATGTAAACTCCTCATGTTTTGCAAAAAAACTGTACGTGATGGAGGGAAATGGAGATCATTTTTGGATTCAGCACCCTAAAAAACATGAAGTTTACCAAAAATATCCCATGCAGCTAAAAAAAAAAGGGTTTTCTTGCAGACCTGTGTTATCTTTCCACACATCCCTGTTAAAGGTTTATCATTCATTCAAAATCATCGAAACTTTGAACGCCATCTTAATTTGAGAGGAATGCAAGTGCCTTTCGCAAGAAAGTAAACAAATAAAAGCACCCAAGACAACTCTCGCCTGCCTGCACATACCAAATGGGCACTTAGTTTCAAAGTAGAGCTGGCCGCTGTGGCCTGCATACTTTCATATACCGTGGTCCCTTTCTCCTCAGGGCCTGAGGTGAATGTGGCCTTTGAAAGTGGAGGGAAAGCAAACATTTAGCCAGCAGCTCTTGCCTGGGAAAAGAACATCCAAACTGAGTGGGCTGTCTTCAGAGCAACAGCCTGAGCAAACAACCTGAGAGGGCTACATGAGAAATGCAGTGGGGTGAGGGGTTTCATGGAGCCACCCAATCTTCCATACAGCAGGGACTATATCTTATTTGCATTGTCAATGGAGTGACAGATGATGAGACACGATGATGAGAGTATATGAAAAGTATTAAAAAGAGAGAAAAGAAAGAATTATGGTGGTCCTCTGTATCTTTACTTGGCAGCAAGATGGAATTGTGTGGGACACTTTTGGGACAAACTTTGTAGCTGGTATCATGAATTAACCTCACAGATGAAGACAAAAATCATATTGTATTATTAGTGATGGAAACCCTGACATTTTCACTACAGTGCACAAAAAGAGTAAACTGAATAAGAAAATTAAGAGCCTCAACAAGCAACGAAAATATACAATACGACACAAAAGAATAAACCAGGAGTTTAAAAATAAATAAATAATTCCATAAAATTCTCAATAGAAAGCCTGTTTAAACAAAAATAAGTTACTAAAATTTTAGTGATGGTCACTTTGTGTTATTTCTAGACACTGCCAACAGATTTTGTTCAATTAAGATACCTGCAAAATAATAATAATGATTAAAAAAAAGCCACACCATCAAGTATCAAAGACTTTCAAAGAAAGTTAGAGTAATGAGCCCAAATCTGGTATAAGCAGGAATTACTGTAGACATTGCACTTGAGCCAGAAGTGGTGAAACTCAGAAGCTGTAGCCGCCACACTACGGTTCATCTATATATGTCAAATTTGATTGGCACATATCCACACTCATCAAAAAAGAGTTTTTGGAGTCATCCCCTAAAGCTTCAATTACACTCCACAGACAGCTAGAGACCCGTTGGCTGATTAGTTACGTCTTTGAAGTCTTCTTCAAATCGGCCACCTGGGGCGCATGCGTAGTTGGTGCATTGTAATGTAAATTTTTCGTGGATGAGTCCTGGTGGTCACACAGACATCTCTAGAGACCCTTGTGCTCGCCATCTGATGACAAAATTTAGACTAGGGTCTAGTGATTGGACCCCAGCTTATATGAACAAAATAAAGCCCCAATGAAAATCAGGCACTTATTTTAGTTTGTATCATATGCAACCATTTTACTAGAAGAAATCCTCTCAGATTTGGTTGGTGATTTGGTGTTTAACAGAGAGGTATCATTGCATTTCTTTGTAATGAATCTATTACTGTGTTAAATTCAGTAAGCAGATTTACTTATAAATATGCTGATACAGGTGTTACAGAGGTTCTTTAATTATAATTATTGTGCATAATCATCACATAAAAAAAGACATCAAAAGCCCCCCCCACCACACACACACACACACCCACACACACCCACACACACGCATACTAATAGTGCAGATTTGAAGTGATGTCAGACTCCTTAATGAAATATCCAATAAGAGAGTCCAGGCCTGAGACATCTGCATGCCTGAAGAAATGAAGGTGCAGGGTCTGATCACTGCTGCTTCTAGTTTTAATCAAAAGATACCACTTGCCAAATTACAGAGAATACATTAACCAGAAAGTTACAGTCATGTTCAATTCAGTTTTATTTATAAAGTGCCAAATCACAACAGTCGCATCAAGGTAAAGACCCTACAATAATCAAGAGAAAACCCCAGCAATCAAACGACCCCCTTTGAGCGTGCACTTGGCGACCGTATGTTAAGTCGTATTAAGCCACAGGTGAAAATCTATTTGCCGTTGCATTATTTTGCATAAATTTAAAGGTCGGCCCAGTTGTTTGGCACGTGACATTTTACTAGCAAAAAAAATAAATAAAAAATAAACAAAAGATTTAAAAGAAAGAGTTTAAAGACAGTTTTACCAACCAGAATACCAGATACACAATCATCCTATCAGAACTCAGCCTTATTTACAACAGAAGAACCCAACCAGAAAGAGATAATTAGGCGATTCTTGCAAGTGGTCCAGCTTTTTGGAACGCGCGTGTGTTATTGCTTTTTTCAGCAACAACAGTTTTCTCGATGTCCTTTTTTGGCTTGGAACTTAATTTGGGCTTTAGGTAAATCTGCAGGTTCTTCGCTGAGGACAGTCTATAGAACTGGTAACTATTAATTAAATTACATTAACTTTTAGAGTTCATTAATATTTTTGATTTACAGCCAACAAATGAAGAGGTCCAAATGCAGAGAGATGTGACTGTGCCAGCCCCACCCCAAGTCATGACTACTGTTCCCACTGAGCGGATCAGAGCTCACAGATCAGGGCTTTCAGTGTTTAGACTGTGGATTAACTATTGTGTCCGGCTAGCACAATCACCCCTGACTCAAGCTCTTTTTCACCACTCACTACTCCAAGTCCACGATGCACACCTGGCTTAGAGGTGGGTCTATGAATGTGAAACCAGATTATCCTGTTGGTCAATGAAGTTGTATGGTTTAAACCACTGTATCTGCTTTCCGAAGTTACATATTAATTGGGAACTTAATGCATTTAATTCAATTACTATTCAGTCTGTCTGAAACATAACAAGCCAGTCTGCTGACTTAGCCTCTCAGGGCAGCAGCATATTTTTCAGGGCTTCCATCATGAATAGCCTCTTTCATTCTGGGTATCTGTTTGTGTTTACCAGTCATTTATCTATGAATTCAAATAAAGCCAGTCAAGACTGAAATTGTTGTCAGACAGTAGCCTATAGCTTCAAGGCTAAATGACGACAAATGTAATTCCTCTTTTCCTTTCCACTTGAAATTGTTTACCTGGACAATACCAAAGTCTGCCTAAAGCTAGAGTCACACTAAAGGAAACAGTCATTGGAGACCATGACATAGTCAAACTTCCTGTGACTGTGATGCATTAAACCTGAAGATGAACTTTGAAGGTAAGGACTGGGATTGCAACCACTCGAAGCAAAGTGCCATATTTAAAATGAAGCTCATGCGTAAGTTCAGTAAAGAAGATCTGTGAACACTCATCTGCCCTGGGTGTTCGGCTGCACTACCTGCTTGCCACACTGTTAAACTCAATATTGTCATCATTACTCTAATCCAGTCACTTTCTTGCCTGCTTTCTTTGAGCCAATCAGCCTCCACTTTCCAGGGTTTAAATCTGTGCTCTCCATCGTTCTCCCTTTTAGACTCGCATTCGTCCAACCCACATCCTCCCCATCCCAACCTCACAGACACCACAGTTGGAGCTCCATCCAAGCCTCAGTCTTCGTCCTCACCACACATCTACACTCCGGGGCGTCCTGTGCTAAATCCTATCACCGCTTGGATTCCTCTGTGCCATGATGGGTCACTGGAGTCTAATTGTCAGTGACGTTAACTTCTCTATGTCAATAAATCATGTTTAATTCTTTCTGATGATCTCTCCTTACTGAATTGACTTTGGCGTGTGAAGACAGTAAAAAAAAAAAAAAAAAAAAAAAAAAAAAGAAGGAAATAAAAT
>VVHJ01063591.1:5202-17722 GCA_015107715.1 Tylochromis polylepis | reverse complement strand
GAATAAATAAAACACTGAAAAAAGCCAAACGATAACATGTTCACGTCATCTAAGTGACTCATATATCATGTTTAACCTGAGTAGCGAAAGAGCGCGGGGGGTCTGAAAGCGATGCACCGGGAGTCCGGTGTTTCGCCAGCTCTTTCCATCTCCGAAAGCGTCAGAGCACTTTTGCAAATATGTGATGTCTTGATGAATCGAGCAGATATTTGGAGTTTACACAGCTACATTCTCATCTGGAAATATCTTAGAAGTTTATTTTGTGACCCAGAAACTTGCATCTGCAGATGTAGCTGTCCTCCGCCGCCGTTTGTACCGCCTCCGTAGCTGCCGCCATTGGTGGAAACTGGAATGGGCTGGGCCGCGCTATGAATTCTGGGATAGGTTGGGCCACGCAACATACACCTGATCCATCCTTCAAATCTGGGAAAATGGAGGACGCATTTGTCGCCGCATTTGCAGCATCCTTGGAATTGGGACAGCCTTCGTCGCGTCGCTGTGACGTCATCGGCCATCAGAAGCATGCTACATAGGAAGCATCCTAGGTTTGGGGAAAGGGCCATTATATACACACACCA
Organism: Tylochromis polylepis; assembly: GCA_015107715.1. Classification (NCBI taxonomy): domain Eukaryota; kingdom Metazoa; phylum Chordata; class Actinopteri; order Cichliformes; family Cichlidae; genus Tylochromis; species Tylochromis polylepis. Next base: position 17,144 of record VVHJ01063591.1, on the reverse strand, counting down.
GGTAACGAGGGGAGTGCACAACAGGAGGGAGACACGGCAGACATAACGAGGGACAGGAAGCAAAGCAGGATACAATGACATAGGACACGGACTACCAAAGTAAAACAGGAAGCACCAGACAATTCACAAAGACGCAGAGACACGACTGACTGGGGAGACAGAGGGAACATGGAGCACAGGAACAGAAACCAAGAGACTAGAAATGATAAATAGTGAACTCAAAGACTATATAATAATTACAAATACAAAACGCGGGGTCACCGACCCAGGACATGGCTCTGCTGTTTACATTTGTCCCCTACAGTCACCACAGAGGGGCAGTTGCTGACACCTTGTTTGAAGATAGATTTTTTGGCTTAGAAAATTAGACAACTTTATAACACTGTCTTGCAAGGAAAAGCAGTGTTTGTCTTGTATGTCAGTCTTGTGTCATTGCCATTGTGAAATATTGCAGTAACTGCATCAGAATACATTTGGTGAAAGACAGCGACACATAAGTGGCACGTAGACATTTATTCAGTTTATGAAAGCATAAATATAAAAATAAATACTTTGTCTTGTGTACTGTTCAGTTTTCATTTCCGTTTGTTTTGCTGAAGTTTGGTCACATGAAGGGATCCTAAGGCCAGATGACTTATGTAATCTCTCCAGAGTCCTTGTTGGATGAAAACATCCAAAGTGAGGCATCCCAATCATTTGCCTGAATCACCGCAGCTCACGCCTTTCGAAGCGAAGCAGTTCTGCCAGCCTCCTTACAGAGGATACTTGTGTCAGTGACCTACCTATACACACATAACCTCCATCTGAAGCTTGGAGTGGCTCAATCTGTCATCAACAAGATTCTCAGATCACTGAACTTCCTCACTGGACTGAAGAAACAACTAATATTTTAAATTGGGCTGCAACATACTTAAGCTTGCTAAATGATTTTCACTTCAGGAATCCAAAACAGCTAGTTTTGCTTTGTAATTCTTTTTAAAGCCGTCAAAGAAAGCAGAGAGGGTTAGCTAAAATAGCTTCTTAATCCTAATGGTAAAAATAAAGTCATTGTAGGTAGCAGTTGTGCAGTCCTGGTTCTCCTTTGTGAGCCTTGTGACTAAAGTTGAACTGCAACTTGATGTTTAAAGGAAGTGCGAGTACAAAACTGTGTCTATTTCCAGGTGCAAAGTATCCACTGGTTTGTGTTATTTACACTGTTATCTACTGTAGTGTGCTGGCCTATTATTTCTCTATCCTACAGACGCTCAGGGTAGTGTGTGCAGGGTAGCTATGTGGGTACATTAACGGAGACTCGATTCAACAGAGTCTAACCGAGAAACACTTCTGGTTCTCAACAGAAACAATAAAAGAGCTCCTTGGTATCTCATGTGGCATACGGGGCCATTTGTTTTTGTCAGAAGGCTTCTCAGCACCCTGCTAATGTGCTTCCAGGATGCTGTTACTGACTTTTCCCTCAAGGCGGAAATCCATCCTAATTATTCACATTCTGAAGTGAGCTCCATGGTGAAGACCTTCTCCCACGGTGTAACCATTGTCACATACATCTTAATAACTCACCTCCCTGAAAGCTGTAGTCAGTCTGCTGCACACTCCCAACAGCTCTTTGTACAGAAAGTACATTATGTGTACTGTGTATGTGTGTACATGTGTGTGTGCATACATTTTTGCATAATGAATTTGAGTATTTCCTAACAAGAGTGACGGGTTAGTGAGTACCTCCTTGTGTCTATCCACATAACATAACAGGCTGTGCAAGTCATAACTCATTTGAGGCTTTTGCATGTGGCCACTACCTTCAAAAAATATTACAGTTTCTATTCTTACATAGTTATATTTCACTCCCACATGGTTCATTGATGTGAATAATCTACATGTTGTAGAAGTGGACTTTATATTCACCTAAATGTGCTTTCATTTTTCACATATATGTTCTTCTCTCATGCCCATCTCATTTGTATGCACTCATGTATGAAGTATGATAGCAGAGGCCTAGAATACCTTATCTAGATTAAATTTGGTGGATCTTCTTGAGCATGCACCTTTGGACCACAGATCAAATTCAAACATTGATGAATACAGGTTAATGATGCTGCTACACATTATATAAACAATAAACACAATATGCAAACAGCTATAAACACATTCAGCATCTAGTTTTCATTTGAAACACATAGTGACTAGTGTTTATTTAAAACGCTGATGTTTTAGGCATTTTTTTGTAAATCCATGAAAGAGACTGATGCTGTGCCAGAAGCAGACGCGTAGCTGTTCTCAGCATTAGACCCATTTTCTACCAAATCACCAACACCTTGTTTCCCATTGCTTGATCTGCATCAGCTGTGCTCTGAGTGCATGGCCCCATAAACAGGCTGAAGCATCAATGTCCTTGGAGAAGTTTGTTTTTGATTTTCAGACTGTGCATGATGTTGGAGTGTTTGGGCATCTTCCTGAGATTTGTGCAGGAGATTAATTAATCCGTTCCCCTTTAGTGCAAGAAAAAAAAGGTAGGCTTTAATGTATTAATGTCGTGCACATTGACAGTATGCTGAATGGAGATATGTAACGTGAAATCGATACAAAGAGAATGTCAGTTAACTGAAAAGTGAATGAAAGCAGGAGAAAGAATGGTTGAGGGATAGGAAGATTTTCTTATATCCTTCTGCATGTACCTGAAACCTTTGTTACCCATGATGCATTGTTGAGATGCCCACAGGCACATGCATAATTAGATTAGGGTTAGGCATTCAGTTGTGATAATTAAAGTGAGGGTTCAGGATAGGGACTATATTATGACAACGAATGTGTCCTAGTGTTAATGATACAGGAGCTACAGAGTGGATGGGCTAATGGTCTGTGTATATGTCAGAGTTCTTATAGATTTTTATTTTTATTTTAGTTTCAGTTTAATTTTCTGTCTCTGTCTTTTTTGTCTCAGTGTTACTTTTGGTCTTTTTCTTTCTTTCTTTTTAATATTATATTAAAGGGTGTATTTGTAAGTGGCAGGTTTATTGTGCAGATGTATTATAGTCTCAAACATATGCACCAAAACCTCATGAAGCTTCTGTTAACAAATTTAATGTTAACAGACCCCCCCACAGAAGGACTAAAACTAAAGATTACCCATGATGCATATCTATTTTTTTGATTCTGGTACAGTCCAAAGTATAACATATCATTTCGTTTGTGTGCATGAAGCAGTGCCCACATTTATTTTCCCTGCTGCTGACCCATCTCCTCGCACATTGATTAGAGTCAGCAGCACTCCGGCAGCCTCATTTATTCACTGTTTGGAAGTATAATTCTGTACATACAAATACCCATGCTAACAATGTGATTTATCAAAATTATCTCATGTGTGAAGGCGTGTGTAAATTTAGCTGCACTCCTGAACATGTGTCCTCAGTTCTCTTCAGACACTCAGTCTAATGTGCATTATATTTGAACTCATGCAGTGTCATGAAAACACTTGTGCTTTCTGGGTCTCAAACAGCACTCATCCACTGCTTTATTGATAGGCACTTGGATAAGACAATCGATAGCTTCATCACTGATTGAAAAAGGGCCATTCAGGATTCTGTTAAAGCGCTCACCTCATTATTCGAGAATCTTTTCCTTATCAGTCATCACTGTGTTCCCATCTGCACTGAAGAGGAGGAATGACATTGAGGGTATGGGACTGTAGACTGCATTTTCTTCATGCCTGTCAGTGTAACCCTGGATCTTGTCACTTTTTGTCTTGCATCTGCTGCAGTTTCACCTGAACAGCACTATGAATGGCACTGTGTGGATCTTTCTTTGCAGTGGACTTGCATAGGTTGGCTTGATGGAGACAATGCTTCTCATCCAGAAGCTGCTTGATTTCATTACATTTTTCATCAAGCCAGTCCTTGTGTTCTTCCATTTGGTCTGTACATAGCCAAAATAGCCTTTCCCAAAGTCAAGAGTGCTGCAGTCCACTTAACAGAGAACTGTCTGATGGTGCTGTCTTCCACAGAGCCCACCAAAACCATTCCTTGCAGGTAGGCAAGCCCTTATTCACGTGTTTCAGATCTTCTGAAACACCCTCACCTGGTTCTGCCAAATTCTTTAACTATTGCCTGGAATGTGGCTGCTGTTGGTTCAGCTACAAGGAGTGAGAGCTGCGTGTCTGGCGGGACCAAAACGTCCTCATCACTCTGTTTGGAGTGATGTCCAAACAGAGTGATGAGGACGTTTTGTTTGTTGTTTTTAATGTTGAAGTTTCCCATTGGTCCTGGCACAAAAGGTGCAACAAGAAAAAAACAAAACCTAAGATAAATATTGTTTCAGAATTGCTCAAATTGTTATTTTTAAAATGAAAAGCTTGACAATATTTTGAATAATTTGCAAATCATTCATTTGTTTATATCCATGCTATTCTATAATGTAAATAAATTCACCCTGTGCTGTATACTTCCTGAACAATGAAGAATTTCTCAAATCAGTGAGCCCTCCATCATATTCCAGCTTAACAACAGCATTCCTAATTCCATGCACACAGCATGCAATCGGTACTAAATCCGTCAGCACCATTTTTACCCAAAACACTGCATAAAATGAACCCGTGTGTATTTAATTTTAGACTACAGTTGGTCCATGTGTCGATGTCTGTATACTATCTATTTATACACCACTCTGCATTTAACCATTAGTTATCATAGATCTCTGTCTCTCTTCCACAGCGTCTTCATCCCCTCACCTGTAACTGGTCGTGGCAGATGCCCGCCCCTCCCTGAGCCTGGTTCTGCTGGAAGTTGGTGACAGTAGGAAGGAAATACTCCCTTTTAACAGGAACAAAGTATTTGCTCAAATGGGGTCTGTGGCTGGGTGAGGTTTGTGGCTCAGCTGCAGGGATGGAGCAGTGGGTTCAGGGGACAGTGCCAGGGAAGGCTGGCCGGCACAGCTGATTTTCATCATGCTAACCACGCCTGTCCTACGTGAGGAGCTGCTGACGGCTTGGAGTGGCAGTGTGGGTTGAGAGCTGAGCTGGAGCTGTATCTCTACACAGGAGCTGAACCAAGTCGTGGGCTCTGATCACTATAAATAAAGTTCACTCAAGTGCAGCTCAGGACTGTGTGTGTCTCTCGTGTCCGGGTGTAGTGTAACGATGTGTTACAGGGTCAGGTGATTGTTGGGGTTCTCTGTTATTGTAGGGTATTTGCCTTACAATAGAAAGCACCTTGAGGCAACTGTTGTGATTTGGCGCTGTATAAATAAAACTGATTTGAACTGATCAAACTTTAATCCTTATTTAAATTTTAATCATCGTATATTCTGCCATTAGATCATACTGTCACGGTTTGAGGTGAGAGAGCATGGACCCAAGTGCAGACAAATGGACGTTAAACTGAAAACGGGAGTTTAAACACTACAAAACAACAAACGAAGGGGAACTGAGAACACTAACAAAACCTAAACTGGAAACGGCTAAACTAATGAACATGAGGAACATAGAAAACATAGCAGAACCTGACAACCAGGAACGAGGGGCCTGAGACGTGGAACACCGGGGATGACAAACAGACAAGGTAAACACACACAATATATACACACAGGAGGGAGGCACAGCTGAACCTAATTAGACCAGACAAGACAAAAGCAAAACGCTGAACACGGGACGCGAGACTCTCAAAGTAAAACAGGAAACACGCAGACTAGACAGAGACAAAGAGACACGACTGATCGGGAGACGGCGGGAACATGGAGCACGGGAACAGAAACCAAGAGACAAGAAATGATAAATAATGAACTCTGACTATATAATTCAAAATACAAAACGCTGCATCACTGACCCAGGACCGTGACACGTACTATTAGTAGTTTTAAAACGACTTCCTGTCATCTGTATGTGGATGACATTCAACAGTTTCTTTTAACATTGATGAATTGAATAAAGAATCCATTTTAATTTAGTCTTTGAATCTTGATGCACACATCAAGTCTCTGATCTGTTCTTACACTTTTTTTTCCTTTTTTTTTTAAAGAACTATTGCTAAACTCACAGCTATTATCTCAGAAAGTGAACTGGAGATGCTTATTCATGTCTTCATCTCCTCCCGCTTAGATTATTGCAATGCTCCATTTTTTCCTCTGTGTGATGCAGTGGTCTCAAACTCGCAGCTCGTATATTGACATGAAGAAATAAAATGCAGTTTGGCCCTTGAAGAGACTTTTTTTTTGTCAGGGAGGATTTGTTTGTTGTTAAAATAAGTTCTTTAAAGAGCAAAAAATGATTGGCAACATGAGCAGAGAGCACAGACATGCTGAGGCTGTGTTAGTTCAGTGAGAGAGTCAAACACTAATGTGCACACTTATGTCTGCACTTTTATTTTGTTAAATACGAACACAATGACAGCAGAAGTGCTGCCACGTGTGTGTCCACAAAGAGAGGACCAGTGTGTTTATTTGGTGGTTCAGTGAAAGGCTTCAGTTAGTAGTTTTGTCTTGTAATACAGTATTTGAAAACACTACATTTTCAGAAATATTTGTGGCTGTTTTCTTGTTTTGTACTGCTTGAACAATGAGACGACAGTACCAGCAGTGGCCCACAGCTCATCTCAGTTTGACACCCCTGGTATAAAGCATCTATTAATCGAAAGTCACACAACCACAATAAAATGTTATAGGTCACTGCATATAGGCTACCAGTGTTATGCACAATATGGCAGCTTTTCATAACCATTACAGTCTCTTCCAATTCCAGTTGAGTTCTGACACATTCCAAACTTTTGACTGGTGCTGTAAAAATGTATGAAATGCAAAGACAGCATTAGTTAATATAGATAGGATTTGATATAAGGAAGCGCTTTAGTTCCAGTGAATTCTGATTGCTCCAAACATACAAGCCAGTTTAATGGAGAGTTGTCTATATATCCCTGGGAATGACACAGGGATAAGAAAAGGAGTATAATCAACTTGACAGGAAAACCAGGGACTAAAATTAAATGACAAAAATCTGAAGCCTTACAAAGAAATCAGAAAAACATCACCAACTCTAAATGCGGGGTCGAATGACCCAGAACCATGACAGACCTTGGCACTTGCTGGATCTGGGATTGAGGCACAGCTCTAGATCCAGGAACTAGCACATCTGACCTCTGGATACACTCTGCTACCATTAACCATGAAGAAGTCAACACCTTTCACTAGAAGTGCTTTACACACAGTTTCTGGGAAAATGCCAGTGGCTAGCTTTAACTGGATATGAAAGTGGTGAAGGGTTGCATGTATTCTGCCCTTTCCCACACCTCCTCACTACAGCACTTGCATCATAAGTAGACATGGCAGCTACTGGGAAGAGTGAGGGACTGCAAACCACCTTTATCAAGTAGTATAGTAACTGGTCACTGATGCTCAGCCTTCCCTATTACTGACACAAACCCTGCAGCATCTATCTGGCACACAGAGGCTTACCAGGACTCACCGTTGTTATCAAGCCTACACCAGAGTCTCACAGTCTGTCCCTAGGTGACCAGGCTTGTGACAGAAAAAGTTATTTTTCTACTTTGGTTTTTGAAGAATTATTGTCAAGATGTTACTGGGTTGCCTGCTTATCTGCCTTTCCAGTGGCATCTGAGGGAAAAATCAGGTTTACTATTGTGTGTTAGGAAAAACTCACCTGCTAGAGTGGCAGCCTGCTGAAAAGTGGTCACTTAGGTAAATCTTCAGGCACACACACTTAAACTCCTCCACTAGCATTAACTTGTGTACTGTTGCTAAATTAGCTTCCTTACAAGCCGTACACCACCGAGCAAGGACGATACCATTTTCCCTTGCAAAATCAAGCTAGGACTGATAAGTTCATAGGCTAACAGATTAGAGCTCTTTATTTTGATATAATCAAGACTGTCTCCTGAGGGGGATGAACAAACACTTAAAAAAAAAATTAACAAACGCTGGAGTGCCCTCTTGTGCTTGGGCTTCTCCTGCTGAAAGCACACCAGATGCATCTTCTGCCTAGCATTTCACTATGAACCAGGTCAGCACTCTAGAGAGTGGGTCAGAATTGGGCAATGACAATGGTTTGTCCTGGACTACACCATATACAGCTGGAGGAGAAACAGGCTGTTCTGTACTCTGCTCTATCAACGGGGCAGAGATTGACTAGGACAATTGTTATCAAGCCATCACCTTCCTGGTACACCACTGTTATACTCTTGCCTGTGAAACTACAAGCTTTTATAGATGCTTGCAAGTTAAGAATCCTAGTACAACATGGCTGCGTTTAGCTCACATTTGTATAGAGTGTTATGTCCCGGCCTAGGGGTAACCGGGACCCAACATGTAGGTGCGACTCCCCACTCCAACCACTCCCAAGAAAGGCCAGCAAAAAGGCATCTGAAGGTGCTAGCAGCAATTTATTTACTTCGGATGTCAGCCGTGCCCAAAATAACAAACGAAAAGGATTTAATTTTCCCTCAGCTTCCCTATTAAAACAAAAGCAAACAAAAGACAATTCTCTAACCCAAGCTCCTATCCAAAAACATGAGAAAAAGGGTTCAACAAAAGAAAAGGGCTTCTCACTCCTGCCTGCTACAGTCCTGAATACACAATTACAAGAAATGTTTAAAACAACTATTTACAGAGGTGCTCTTAACTCACACAACATAACTCAATTACAGATAGCTCACACGTTACAAAAAGACTACAGCTCAGGTTTCTCACACAAACGCTCAAAACTACAAACAATCAGCCGGAGCTTTGTTGGTGGTAGAAGAGTCAAGGAGAGGGTCAAGGTGGCTGTCAGCTGGAGGTTAAGAGTCTGCTGTCCAGTCAATCATCCAATCCCAACCTCAGAAGCCTGTTTGAACCAACCAATCACAGATACATCCACACACCCAGCCTGGAGGGAGGAGATAGAAAATACACACCCACACTCACCAATATGGGAGGAGCAACACATCAGTCACAAACATAACAAGAGTGTTTGGAACACTGCTGTAAAATGATGCCAGCAAACACACATACAGTGGTGTAAAAAAGTGTTTGCTGCCTTCCTGATTTCCAAGTTTTTTGTATGTTTGTCACACTTTAATGTTTCAGATCATCAAACAAATTTAAATATTAGACAAAGAGAAAACACGTAAACACAAAATGCAGTTTCTAAATGAAGGTGTTTATTATTAAGGGGACAAAGAAAATCCATACCTGTGTGACTGCCCCTGCCCCGTTGTAACATAAATTAACTGTGGTGTATCACATCTATGGAAAGCTGAGTTTAATTTCTCTGGCCACACCCATAAAGGGAGTGACCAATGGAGTGTTTAGCAGTTACCATTAGAATGGCACTTGTCCAACTGCACTGTGACAAGTGTAAATATGGTGTGGAGCTGTTATTCAGCACTGGCATTCGGCCCCTCAGTTCCAGTGAAAGGAACTCTTAATAGCTCAGCATACCGAGACATTTTGGACACTTTCATACTCCCAAATTTGTGGGAACACTTTGGGGATGGTCCCTTCCTGTTCCAACATCCCTGTGCACTAGTGCACAAAGCAAGGTCTGCAAAGCTAAATGGTAAATGGACTGATTCTTATATCGTACTTTTCTACTCTCCAGGAGCACTCAAAGCACTTTATACAAAATGCCTAATTTACCCATTTACACAAGCACTTTTTTCTATGCTAAAGTGCTTTCTATCTAACATTCATACTTCAATGGATGCATCAGAGAACAACTCGGACTTACTATCTTGTCCAAGAATATTTGGCATGCAGACTGGAGCAGCCAGGGAACCCCCAACCTTCCAATCAGCAGATGACCCACTCTACCTCCTGAGCTACAGCCACCCCAAAGGATGGATGGACAAGCAGCTCTGATGTGGAAGAACTTGGCTGGCCTGCACGGAGTCCTGATCTCAAACCAAGAGAACAGGCCTTCTCTTTTGGCAACAATAGTGCATGTTGCCTTTACTACTGGGCACCTGTGATGCAATACCAACAGTAAAAAACATGTTTTTTGTAGGACAAAACAGCAACATTCAAAAAGAAGTTTATTCTTTGTTATTCATAACTCAGTCTGCTGTTAAGCCAATCTCATGTTAAAACAGTTGTTTATTCTCAAACATGTATAGCCACACATTTTCACATCTTTGAAAAACATGTTGGTGAGTCTGTGACCCAGTGTTTCTGTTTCTTTTTCTGGCATCGTTTAGGTTTCTAGTTTAACCACTGGCATATTTATAGTTCTAATCTTTGGCTTTGTTACTGTTCCTCCCCTGCATCCCACATTTCATGTCCAGTCTCATGGCTTCATGTTTGTTTCTCTCCTGTGTTTCCTTTCTGCCTCCCCACTTGGCTATGTTCCCATGTCTGTTTCATCCCCCAGTCCCAGTGTAATGTCCGTGTCTTAGTGTGTGTGTGTGTGTTTTGTGTTTTATTTTGACAGTTCCGAGTCCTTCAGCGATTGATTGAAACATGTGCAAACAAACAGAAAATACAGTATATAAGGCTAAAACCCAAGGAGCTTGGAAAGCAAAGTGTCTGGATTTTTTTTAAGTTTCTTGAAGACGTTTCATCCGAGAAGCTTCTTCAGTTCTAAGAGCAAATGGTGGAGAGTCCCAGATTTAAGCCCTAGTGATAGTTGTACCTTAAGAGGGTCGCTGACCCACTGTTGGTCATGTGCCTCATCACATGAGCAATGGTGTGAAAAAAGGGTGTGGGTCACTATCAGCAGAAGTTTCAAGTGAACCCACACTGTGAGACATTGCCTCATCCTATCATGTGACTTACAGAGATCAACTGACACAAGATGTGAGTGGGCGTTGTCAAACCTGGATTATAGATGGCAGACAGTTGGTGTTGTAAGCCCCGCCCTCTGTTCAAAGATGGTCGTTCACAGTGGACATAGATGGCTTCTTTCACTCCTCGTTCAAACCATCTGTCTTCTCTGTCCAAAATGTGAACACTGGCGTCCTCAAAGAGTGACCTTTGTCCTTTAGATGCAGATGGACAGCTGAGTCTTGGCCCGTCGAGGTGGCTCTTCTATGCTGTGCCATGTGTTTATGAAGTGGCTGTTTGGTCTCTCCAATGTAGAGGTCTGAGCATTCCTCGCTACACTGTACAGCATACACTACGAGGCTTCTCTTGCATTGGGGAGTTTTGTCCTTGGGATGAAGCAGTTTGTGTCTGAGTGTGTGGCTGGGTCTGAAGTACACTGGGATGTCGTGCTTGGAGAAGACTCTCCTGTTTCTCTGATAAACCTGCTACATAGGGGATGAAAATGTTGTTCTGTTTGTCAATGAGCAGATAATGTTACTGCGACTGTCGATATCATTTGCTCTAGCTTATTAATCAACCAGTGATCCAGACAGTGTTTTAATTTAATGGAATTAAATGAAATGGTAAGAAGACAAATTCCTGGTGCAAAGGCTGTATTTGGAGTACTTTTAACATGGTAATAATTCTTGAAAACTTCTAAATATAAAAAAATACTATTTATTCTATTAGCAGCAAGTGGGATGTCTGGTCTGCACTTCAGGGACTCTGGGGTGCCTGCAGCCCCTTTGGAGGGTCAGACAGTCACGTGACGAGGCGATTGTCAGCAAAGTGTGGGATAGTTTGAGTGGGCTGGGGACAGCAAATCTTGACCTGAGGCCAGTCCTCCTTATCCCTTTGTTTTTTTTTTTCCTGATGTTGACCGAGAGGATAACTGGCATCAGGGCTCAGTGTGTAGATGGGCCCTCAGATTTCGTGCCCATCTGTGTGGACTAGACTACCCCCTGTGGTGGGGACTGTGGGTTCTCTGGTCCCCCAGCCCCTCCTTTGGTGGTGTGTAGGAATTTGGGGTGCTTCCTGAGTCAGTTGGAGAGAGAGAGAGAGAGAGAGAGAGAGAGAGAGAGCTTTGTGTGTGCAAGAAATGCAGTAACACTTTGATGTCCCCTGATCAAAGACAATCAGGATGATAAAAACATTCTTCATTTAGCTCA
>VVHJ01063590.1:2341-25747 GCA_015107715.1 Tylochromis polylepis | reverse complement strand
TGAGTGAATGAACATGGTGCAATAAAAGTAATTTTAGAACTGCATTTTTCCAAACACTTACATTTACTTAAATTTACTTGAGTAGGATTAGGGGTCGCCACTTCAGCATGCAGTCAAGTTCTATAGAGTCTTGCTAATGACCTACTAATTGTATTCATGTGTGTTGCAGCAGGGACACGTGGAAAAGTTTCAGGACAGCGGCCCTCGAGGACTGGAGTTTGACACCCCTGATTTAGACAGAAGGCAACTCAAGATAGATACATATTTGTACATGCATCTGATTCTACAGAAATGCGTTGGACTTAATAGGTAACACAATCTTACACAAACAAAAAATCATATTTGGATGTAGTCACACTGACACAACCTCCAAAGCCCTCGTTTGAACCATTACATTTAACCAGAGCAAGTCTACAAGAGCCTTCAATTTCCTATTAAACCCACTGTACAGAAACTGACTGCAATTAAGTGGGGTGTGTAGGGTTCTGGAGGGTGGGGTGGTCCAATAGAGATATAAAATCCACAGTGATTAGGAGTAAATGGAGCTAAATGGCTAAAATAATGATTTGCGCTTTTTTCAATTTTAGTTTTCGAAAATACATTTTCAATTTTTGTCTGCACTCGAAGAAAACAACTTCTTTCATTTTTCTTACAGGGCAGAGACAAAGAGGTTCCAGATGAAGGCCATAGCTCAGGGGTGTCCAACTCCAGGCCTCGAGGTCCTGCAGGTTTTAGATGTGTCCTTGCACCAACACAGCAGATTTAAATGGTTAAATTACCTCCTCAACATGTCTTGAAGTTCTCCAGAGGCCTGGTAATGAACTAATCATTTGATTCAGGTGTGTTGACCCAGGGTGAGATCTAAAACCTGCAGGACACCAGCCCTTGAGGCCTGGAGTTGGACATGTCTGCCATAGACAGACAGAATGGGCAAAATTAACACAAATCTGTTCCACAAATTATTTATTATGTGAATAATCTGCTGTAGAAGTATTAGCAAATGAGGAAGAGAGTGCTAAAAGGGTGATATACCTCCCACTTAAAAACACTGCTCAGAACTGTTAAAATATGGGTCTTTACAACGTAGTAACAGAATGATATCACCATTTCTATTGATTTCTACCAGAAAATGCACCACAACTGGCACTGCACTGTCTTGAAGAGGTTTTTTGGAGAGTTCATTTGCCGTTCACTAGACTTAGGACATCTAAATAACTGGCTCTCACACTGGTTTGGTGAATACTGCAGTACTGTCAAATGAGTCTGAATGGTACTGCCTTAAGTGCTGAACAAGTCCCATCTGTCTCCTAGTGACTGCTGTAACTCCATCAGTTCAAATGGGTACCATTTTCTTCAGATCCATTCATCTTTCTCTCAGCACACACTTGAAAGCCACAAATATGTTCTCCCCATTTGTCTGGTGATGAACCTGACAGGTCTTTTAAAAAAAGAACAAAAACATTTAACCCAACTGTGTCGTTTGACGCACGATAACTTCATCTGAAACCACGATGTTCTCTTTTAAAACCCAGTAATATATTTGCAAAATACAGAATTGTTTCATTAAGTGATAAATGTTTCCACTTCGTTAAACTTAAAAAAAATAGTCAAAGATGTTTTTTCTTTGATGTTGTTGCCATTGTTTTTGAGTAGGTACAGTACTGTGCAAAAGTCTTGCCACACCCCTCATTTCCTTGTATTTAGAAAATGAGAAATAGGTGCGGTGATTTGCTGAACTTTATTTAACTACACTGCTCAAAAAAATTGTAGGAACACTTTAATCAGAGCGTAGCATCAAGTCACCTAAATTTCTGGGCTATAGATCAGGTAACGTAACTAGTAGAGTCAGTTGATAACCACAGGTGCACCAGAGGGGCAATAATGAGATAACTCCCAAAACAGCCGTAGCTTTATTGGTGGAGGCCACTGAAATCTTTTCCTACTCATTTTTCCTGACTGTTAGTACGAGGTGATGTCTGGACCCTACAGAGATTGTGCAGGTAGTCCAGATCCTCCAGTCCACAGATAGTTACTCTAGGAGACCTGGGCATGGCTGTAAAAGGTTCTTTAACACATCAACAGGACTGGTGCTCCTTGGTGCAAGGAGGAACAGGATGAGCACTGTCAGAGCTGCAAAATGACCTCCAGCAGGCCACTTAGATCAATGTCTCAGACCAAACAATCAAAAACAGACTTCATGAAGATTGCCTGTAGTGAGCCCTATGCTCATTTGCATTTGTCATAGAATATCAGAGTTGGCAAGTCCACCACTGGCACCCTGTGCTGTTCACAAATGAGAGTAGGTTCACCCTGAGCACATCTGGCAGACATGAAATGGTCTGGAGAAAGCATGGAGAAAGTTATGTTGCCTGTTATTTTGTTCAGCATGATCAGTTTGGTGGTGGATCAGCAATGGTCTGGGGAGGCGTATACATGGAGGGATTCGCAGACATCCACAGACTAGGCAATAGTACCCTGAATGCCATTAGGTGTTGGGATGAAATCCTCAGACCCATTGTCAGACCTTACACTGGTGCAGTGGGTCCTGGGTTCCTCAAGGTGCACAACATTGTCCCACTCACAGCAGTGTAGATTATTTCATATATAGCAGAGGCAAAAGGAAAGCACACCTTATCTTAAAGGAGTTATGTTTCTCTTTCTTCTGTTATTTTCCATCAAACGCTTACTGCTGTCTCTTACACTTCCATATATGCACTTACTATTTTGAGTGATTAAGCGGCTCATGCTATCAAACAGGGCTATATAAAATTCTTTTCTTTAATGGTCACAACTGCTACTGTCTAGATGTTTGAAGGTGAGGGACAACTCAAAAATTTTTAACCAGTAGAAGGATAATATATATCGTCAGCATCTATAATGGTGCTAGCAAGCTATCTAACAATGGCAGATTTTGATCAAGCATTGCTAATGAAACCACAGATGAGTGTTTATTTAGAGACAAGACCGGTGTGTCCAAATCCATACTACACCATAAAGTACGTATTTAAATATAGTACTACATGAAAGGATAAAAACGCAAGTACTCAAATTGAAAGGCATGTTTCATCTTTGAAAGTACACGATTCCATTCTTGGTTCCTTGGTTCTTCACTATGAATGCGGACATCTCTAGTGTGAATGCTAACGCATATCCCAACTTCTCTTGAGAATTGAGACACCTTTGGTTACCATTCATGTAACGATGGCTAGGGCCATATGTTATGGGTCAGTGGTCAAATGCTTTCTGTAGCTAAATGAAGGAACAACGTAGTGAGCGAGTTTATGTGGAAGCAGCAAGTGCCTATTTACAGAAAACTGAAGTGAAATTGTTTATTTTTCTGTTCAACTTAACAATCTAAAGGCCAGCCTATCAATGACACACATTACAGATGAAACTATAATTGAACCCTGTTCAGCAGGTTTTCTAATTGTCTGCTTGGTTTTCCTATTCACAAGCACGTCATATTCCACCAAATTAAATGATTAAACAATGAGCAGGCACCTTTTAGCAACATTTTGAACATATTAGCATTTTAAGGCTTTTTAGTGATTATGTTGTTGGTGGCACAGCAAAGGATCTCCTCTTCTCCTGGTTTAGCTTAACTGGAAAAGTATTTTATGACACAGACTACTATACAGTGTGTTTCACATTGTTTTGTTTTTTTTTGCAGCTGAGTGGATCGTCTTTATGCCATCTCAGCTTAGATTAAATATAGACGTATTGTACGCACATACTGGACATGTGACAGTAACTTTACAAATAATATCTTATAGTTAAGTTATTCATGTTCATTGTGACCCCATTTTGACTAATACTTTTACAGCTCTTGTACACAGCAATTGTTATGTGATAACCAAGAAAACTGATTTGTCAATAAACAGCATATACTTTCGCCTGTTGAAAATAGCACATTTCCAAGTCTGTTCTAGAGTTTTATTCATAATCAACAAGGGCAACAAAAGGGATTTTTAATGTGATTGGTCCAAAAGCAAAAAAAAAAAAAAATCAGCCTTTACATAGGAGGTTTGATTAAGCCCCTAAAAACAGTACTTTCCAGTATCTCATATCTAACCTGAAATGTACCACCTAACTGCAGTATATTAGCTGTGACCTTTCTGGATGTACTAACAAGGCGGCCAGGATGCAATGAGTTGTCAGAAATGCAGTGCTGAAGCCTAATCACCCAGAGTAACCTTAGCAAGAGAGAAAAACAGGGAATCTGCAAAAATAATGAATCTGCCTGATCGCTCTGGGGGCTGCAGCAGCTTAGAGACTCTCTTCAAATGGATGAATGGGACTCAGAACTATTAGTCAGCAAACACCTGCTCTGCTGAAGTGTCCTTGAGCAAGCTGCATAGTCAAAATATGCTTCACCGAAGATTTTCTGAACCTTAAAGTCTCTGTAGTGGAGAATGTGTGAAGTCTTTCCTTACATGCTTCAACTGCACGTGGATGTAAATAAAAGATCACGTTTGAGTCAAGCAACTGATAGGTTCATATCAAGAAAGAGAGAAAGAGCAAGTGAAATATAGATAGATTGAGGCATGTGAACTAACCAGCCAGCATTACCATTGACCTTTCCCAGTGGCTGGGCAGAGCAAGCCAGGGCTAATGCAAGAACTGGTGGGACTCCGCTAAATGCTAGCACGTCACATCCTATCTCATCAAATTCTTAATTCAACCTTTCCTCTGCCCCGATGGGCTCTGGATGTAATAAGCAATATCTTTATAGCGCAAAAAGGCCATCATACCAACAAGGTTTTGTGCGAGAGAATGGAAATGTTTTGTGTGTATGTTTCGCTAGTGCAACTGTAATAATCCCACATACAGAAAGTGAAAGGATATAAAATAGCATCACAAAAGGAGGTTGACACTTAAAACATTTTTTTAATCCAAAAATAAGCATCTACCTGCAGAAAACCACCTTTCGATAACACAGTTTTATTCCAAGATTGAGAAAATGACCCTAATTCAGATTTTATGCTAGCTAAAATAAGCCACTTAGAGCCTTAGTTCATCAGACTTTGAGCTAAACTTTGAGCTAAACTCTTCTAGAATAGCAGAAGGGGAAACAAACCCATCATTTTTCACTTGTTGCCAACAACTTTATGCTACCTAACATAGCATAAAGAAACGTCAGAGCTGTGCTTGTTTAACACAACAAATTAGTTCCAAAAGAGCATTCTTGACTTGATTAGCTCCAAAAATTTCTATCTTCAAAGACAAAAGAACAGTTATCTAACATAGACATGGTGCACTGCCACTATATAAACTAATTAATTACAACATGTGTCATTAGGATTTTAATGGAGTCTTTAAACAGGTACACATAACTACAAAGCTCTGATGTCTACGGGTAGATTAGCAAATTAATATTTACCATAATTAAATCTTGGTTCTAAATGTCACATGATAAGAGTAACATTTCTTGACCCAAAGGCTTCTTTGTACGTTTATAAAAAGTTTTCATGCTCCTACTGTATGTCTGACGGTGCTCTATTTGTGCCATTTTCGCTGCATAAAGAACCTACAGTGTATCTGAAAAGTATTCACAGCACTTCACTTTTTCCACATTTTGTCACAATTTATTTTTCACCATATTTTATTCATGTTTGTGAATTTCATGTTTGAAACTATTCTACATGCTACTCAGTAATCATCACTAGTTGATGAAGTTTTTTTTTAATGAATCATATTTTATATTTTAAGAAGCCGATAGGTGGACATTTTTTGATGTATCTGTCCCAAATTACAGCTCCTGATTCATTTTGATCACAAGAACGACCAGTGAAAATTTCAGGCTTTTATCTAGCCTCAAATTTCAATGTGCAAAAAAGGATTTTTTTTTTTTTAAGTGGTCAGTGGACCATTTTTCAAAAAATATGTCTTGAAAAGTATTTGATGTATGAAGGTAAAAAAATTTTAAATGTTGAAATTTCCTGTCATTTTTTTTTTTTTATGCAAATCAAAGATGGGATAACATTTTTATTTTGGTGAGAATAAAGATGAGTGACCTACTATTCAAAATATACTTACAGTACTCTGTAAGACCTTAAAGTTAAATAAAATTATCCAGGTTGTCTTTAATTTTAGCCAAAGGGATTTGCTCTAGAACGAGTAAAAACACAGAAATAAACCCAAGATTACTCATTAGATTTACACTGAAAACAACATGGGCCTCCCCATGTTGCTCCTGCCAGGACCAGGTCATTCTCAACAGGTATCATGAGCTTTGCTCAATTTATAATTGGCAAGGTTAACTGGCTGAGACACTACACGAGTATACTGCTTAATCCTTCTAACATCTGTGAAGTGAATCTATCTAAATGTAATGAATTTGCCACTTTATCCAGAGTAAAGTTGATAATAATTCAGGTAATAGCTTAGAATCTTGTAGTAATTTTTCTTGCACCTCCTCATATTATCAAATTACTGCCATCCATGAAATCTAAAGAGCTGGACGTTATTCATCAGTTAAAGCAACAGCTTGCAACTTTTTACTTCAACCCAACCCCATCAAACTGTTCAAAGCTGTATTTTAGTGTTTTATAAATCATTTAGTAAATATTACCAACAGCTCTTAATGAACTAGCATTTCCTATGTTCCTCACAAATGGGCTACAATCACACCGCTACTAAAGAAAAATAACTTAGATCCATTGGTAAGTAATAATTAAAGAGCAACTTCTATTATGTCTTTCCTCAGCAAAATACTTGAACTGAATTAACAACTAAATTAATATCTTCCAACTCACAGTTTTTATAACAGTCAGGTTTCAGAAGCAATTATAGCACAGAAACAGCCGTCATCATCGGCCATGAAGATCAACTGTGACTTGCCAAGAGTTTCGGTCTTCAGTGATGTCATTGCTTTCCACCCTATTGAGATACAGTATTAATTTTAATTCAAAGGCTTCATGAGTCACATAATGAACGGATCAGGTTCTCAGCTGGTTTTCATCATATGCAAAGGGTAGACGTTTTCACATTTCAGTTAGTAGACTCCACATTGTTTGCTTTTATCATAACTTTCTCTAAAAAACAGTGAGCAAATCTGGGATTATTTTAGACAGTAGTCTCAGTTTTGATAATGGCATTAATGAGGCCACCAAAACTCCTTCTACCACTTAAAAAAATATTAAAATTTAGAAAATTCTTAACTCAAAATGACTGAGAAAATAGTCCATGCATTCATATAAAGTAGATTAGTTTACTGTAGTGGTTTATTTGCAGGATTATTCAAATCATCAGTAGGACAATTTCAACTTGTTCAGTACGTGTGTGGAAATTTGAACATATTACCCCAGTACTGAGTCGATTATTTGCCTCCCAGGTTGATATAGAATTACCTTTAAAATACTTCTTCTAGTTCCTAAAGATCTTAATGGTTTGACTCTCCGGTACATCTCTGACTTGCTCAGTGTCTATAACCAAATTAGACTGCTCAAGTCAGCAGCTGCAGATCTGTTCCTAGAATTAGATCTAAGTGTGCTGAGGGTGCTTTCACTTACCATGGTCCTGTTCTTTGGAACAAAGTGCCTGTTGTTGACCTGTGGTCAATTACAACAGCCTACATTCAAAAACAAACTCAAAACCTTTTTATTCTTGCAGGCATAATAACTCTGCACGTGTGTGTGTGTGTGTAGGTGTTAATATTTTATTTCTATGTTTTATTGGGGGATATAAGTCTAAATACAATAAAACTTTAATATTAATACTGATGATATTGAGATGAATGAGATTGTACCAAAGTAATTAAAAACTTTTTTAACAATATATTTGTTTTTGTTTCTTTAAAGAACTTAAGCATCCATCCACTTCTGCTTATCCTTTTCGGGCGGGGGCATTTGCGTGGGCATTTTTGCCCACGCAAAAAAGGGGAGAACATGCAAACTCCACATAGAAAGACCCCGGCCTGATGGAGGAATTGAACTCAGGACTAACCACCGTACCGCAATTAGGCATATTACAAGCAATGTCATTGCATATAATATGCCTAATTAAGTAATATTCACAGTGAAAGTCGGGGGGGTGGGCAGTTGAGCTGAGCTGTGAGGTCATTCAGTATGTCCTTGGAAGTCTGGAAGTTTAGACTCCTGAGTGAATTTGCCAGGCATGATAACAATCTCGTTTTGCTAGACAACACAACAGCTTCTTCTGGTACTGCAAAGCAACTGTGAAGTAAAGAATTTCAGGATATTAGTTATCATCAGCTCCTGTGTCACTGTGGAAGGTCTTACTGTTTTCAGAATCTGTGTAAATCTTGTGTATATATAGCAACTTTTATTCCAGTACATGAGTGGTCTATATGTGTTTCAGAGAGCATCAATAGAGGAATGGTGAAAATATTTATTCTTGAGCCCTAAAAGCTAAATGGCCTTTGTAGAAATTACTGTAAATATATGTACTGAATACATGACATACAGAACAGTTATAAATGTCACACAGCTGAGAGCATTTGTGCCTCAGGATTTTATGATTTTTGTAATTTTTGTGCCTTGGTTGTCTTACTTAATGATTTCACCTTTACATTTACTTTAGATCTTCAAAATAACAATAAATCCAAATAAAACAATACCTGCTTGAATGACTTTATGTTTGTGAAATGAGCCTTTAACCAATTTTAATTCAAGGAGAAAACATGTTTGCACCAGAAAGATAATGATTTTATCCAGGCTGCTCTACGAAATTATTTTTGGAATAGTAGACTCTTCAATTATTGGGCACTTAGATATGAGTTTTTCACAGCTTTGTGATAAATGCTAATTTAAAATGGATTTTGTGCTCATACTGCACATAATGTAATTTATGTCATCAATGCACATTATTCTGCAGGTTTGAACTCTTCATAGAATTAATTTTTCCCTGTCAGTTGTGCTTATTATTTTGCAAGTATGCACACAAAAGGCAAATGTCTGGCCACTTCGATGTGCAGTGATGAGTAGAGGGCATATAATGGCTACTGAAAAAATAGCAGATTAGAATCTTTTCAGCAGTTTGTGACATCAGATTGAGAATGGGGGGTGGGGGGTGGGGGCAGATGTCAGTGAAGACAATTCACCAGAATAAAAACTTTAGTCTCAGCATGCATCAGTTTGACATTTACATGCCAACAGACAATCAAAACATAGTTGGGCTCTAATAAAATTTAAGTAACTGAACAGAACGGATCTCAGCTGTCATGGGGCAAGAGGTGGTGTACACCCCTGACAGGTTACCCGTCCATTACAGAGAGGCAGAAAATCATTCATGCCTACAACTGATTTAGAGTCACCAGTTAACCTAACATGTGCATTTTTGGACTGTGGGAGGAAGCCAGGGTACTTAAGGAGAACCCACACACCAATTCCAGCCAGAGGAGCCCCAGTAGTATTATTTTACTGTCTGCATCATTATGCATCAAGTGCTAGAGGGGGTTTTGAGCTTGTTGCCAAATGAAAAAAAATAATTCCTCAGATTTGTTCTGTGAAATTACACATAAATGACTACATTAAGGATATGTGAGTCCAAAAGATATTTTTAGGACATGAAATATTTGCATATATATATATATATATATATATATATATATACAAATGGGAGACGCCCCCTAGGGTGGTGGAGAATAACCAAGCTAAGATCCTGTGGGACTTCCAGATACAGACAGTGATGGCTAACCAACTGGACATAGTAGTGGTGGACAAGCAGTGGAAAATGGCAGTAGTGATAGAAGTAGCGATACTGAATGACAGCAACATCAGGAAGAAGGAACATGAGAAGCTTGAGAAGTACCAAGGGCTCAGAGAAGAGCTCGAGAAGATGTGGAGGGTGAAGGTAACAGTGCCAGTGGTAATCGGAGCACTAGGTGCAGTGACTCCCAAACTAGGCGAGTGGCTCCAGCAGATCCCAGGAACAAAGTCCGAGATCTCCATCCAGAAGAGCGCAGTCCTAGGAACAGCTAAGATACTCAAGCTCCCAGGCCTCTGGTAGAGGACCCGAGCTTGAAGGATAGACCGCCCGCAGGGGCGAGAGGGGAATTTTTTTTTTTTTTAAGACAGATCTGGCCAATGGGGCTGCAGAAACTGTTCTCCAAAGATATTTTAAGTGGTCAAAAAGAACTTCAGTGATTATAAGAACACAGAGCAGGTGCAATAATGCAAAGTCATAAGGATACTTGTAAAACAGGCAATTTCTTATTTATAGAATATCTTATATATATAACCAGTTTATAAATCCTGTTCATCACAGGCTATTTACCAATATAAATATGGCTATTACATTAAAAAAAAAAAGCTTTTTCAAAAATGAGTAATTAAATCCGATTATCAGGTTAATTCATAATATTGTTGAATGAGTTACTTTTTTATGTGCTGCAGCCTGGCATTGCTTCCAGTGGTGGCATGGAGATACCTGCTCAGTAATAAGAAAATAATGACGTCACATTGCCCACTAACGTCTTCAACACGTCCTTTTCCTTCTCATTCCTGTGATGCGTTCACGGTGCAAATGTAAACTTGCCATATAGTTGTACTTTAGCGTTTAGCTAGCTACAGAAGAGGAGCGAGTATAAGGGGAATAATATTGTTTTATTTTTAAGTGGCAGGTAATTTCAAATTCAACTTTTCAAACAGCTCAACAAATATCAGTAGACACATAAAGTGTTTCTGCAAAGATCTTCACACAGTGTCTCTGTGAGCTAAAGATACAACTGTACAACACATGATAGATGGAGAAATATGTAAGAAAGAGAGGAAAGGAGAGGAAGATGAGAGATTATTTTCACAGGTAAGCACTCCTCAGCAAGTGAGACATTATAGACCAGAAGTTTAATTCTCACATGTGTTGCCCTAATTCACTACAGTTTTCAAATCAGATGTTGGAGCTATAAATTATGCATTGCTGAATTATGTTTTTGTGAAGACGTTTTGCAAAGCAAATTGAAGTACACCACTTTTGTCTGCAAAGGATTTATGAAAATGCCAGGCAGCTTAGTGCACCCTAAGCTTGTTAGTTTGCTATATTATGATAAAATTTAGAGTGATTGGAATTTGGTGACTCCTTACGTCTGTCGTACTCTTGCTAGGTTACATCAAGAGTAGCAGATATCAATATATATTTAAGTTATGATGCTGATTAGATTCACGTTTTATGTGACTAATGATTTTATGTGACTTATTTCTAATTAATTATTTTCCCCACACTACACTGCTATGCCTGGTCTTATGTCTATGCCATATGAATGGAGCCCCCCACCTGCCAAATCCCACTTTAACCCTCACAACATTGCAAAAATCACTTTATACTTGGCTGAGGTGAAAAAAACAAATGTATAGATAAAAGCAAAGCAATGGAAATGTGTATGAATTAATCATGACCTAAAATTTCTACTGTGGCTTCTTCTCTAACCTTTCTCAATCTCAAAGATCCTGAGCTGAAAGTGATTTATCAAAAGAATGTCATCATCGTTCTTTTTTTTTTCTTTTTTTTTGCCACCACAGGCTCTTCCGGCTTCCTCTCGTAGTCCAAAGACATGCATGTTAGGTTAATTAGTGAATTTAAATTGGTTGTAGGTGTGGATGTGAGCACGAATGGTTGTCTGACACTCTGTGTGTTACTCCTGTGACTGACAGGCATCCTGTGCAGAAGAGACCCCACCTCTAGCTCTGCATCTACTGGGATAGCCTCCAACATTACCCCATCTCCCTCGCCCCTGATGTCCTTTTAATTATGGCACCTTAGTGAGTTCTGTTCTTTTTCAGTGGCACCTGAAGGGATTATCTCAATGGCTAATTCATCATGCTTGCACAGTTATTGTGGAAAAGCGACCGTTTTTCATCATTTGTGCTAAATGTAGATGGTAACTTGGAGTGTGTCCATTAGGAAGTGTGTAAATATATTTGCTCTATGTTGCACAAGCTTGTGCGCTTCAAGCAAACCCCAACTTTTAGACGTATATAGGCCAGCATAGGTAAGATGTACCTGAGATGTTTTGTCCCTCCTTCCCGCTTTCTTGCCCTCTCGTCCTAGATACCCTGCCTCTCAGATTTCCTGAGGGCTGAGCCCTGGGCTTTTTGTCAATTTTGTTATAAGATAGTGGGGCCCAGACGCCCAGTCCCAGGAGCCCTAACACACAGCGCATTAGCCAAGTGCCTACAGTGTAGTACTGTCAGGCAGATGTATTTCTCCCTCCCTCTGTCCTGGACCCTCCTTCTTCCTTTCATTGGTCTAACAGGCAGAAGAAAAGAGGTGATTGTTTGGGGACAAGAGGGATGAATTTGTCTGCCTCAGACAGGAGAAGAAAAGCAGTTTGAAAGGGACTTGTCAGTGGTTGTGGATCGGGTGGTTGGAGGGTGTCCCACTTTTCAGAGAGAATGCACCGTGTGTCAGCATGTTCCACCTTGCCTCCCGAGCCCAGTCTACTGTGTCTGTAGTGTGTGTGTGTGTGTGTGTGTGTGCTTGTGTCATGTTATGTGGAGTGAGTACATCAGTGTGTGTCTCTCATTTACATTTTTGTTCCAGTATGGTTAGATGGGACCGGCCTGCATGTGTTTGTAAAACAGATACTTGAACCTCTTGCTGGAATTAAGTCCTTCATTTTCTGTTTGTTACTCTCTAGAGAAAGTTGTGTCATTGTACAGTTTTTTAAAAAAGTTGGGCAAAGGTTTGTGTTGTTTCAAGGGCCATGAAGAATCATCACACATATCACAGGGACCTCTTTAATGCAATGTAATGGCTGGAAATGCTTTTATTTTGCGGTCTGGAGACAGATGATAGTGATAATGGTCGTATTTAAAGCTGGTTTTCTATTTTTCTGCTCAGTCAGCACTGAGCTGTGGTCAGTGCATGTACAGTTCTAAGGATATAGTACATAGTACTGAAGCACAGTGAAGTTGCTGTGCCTACCTTTATCTGTGCTTAAGAGCTTAATTTTTGCGCTTCAGGCTGTCCTATTAAGCAACACAGAAAATATGTCCTCTTCCATTCCTTTCATGCCCTTTCTGCACTGAGTGTAATCCTTTTCCAATTGCAATTATCACATCTTTAGTTTTTGCTTTAAATGATTTGAAATTTAAAGTCTTTAAGCTGAGGAGTTATTTGGAAATTTGGAGCCGGAAGTTGATGCCATTTGCCAAGAGTTTCGGTGCTATGGAGGCTTTTATTGATAACGGTTTCTCTTTTTCAGTCATTCCTGTCCGCTCTTTGACACCAGGTGAAATAAAGTAGATAACTAAAACAGAAAGAAATATTGAAGTTTTACGTTAATTTTATTTTTTCCAAAATAAAGTTAACTATTAAAATCTCACCACCTTTTCTCTCTGTAAAATGTGACATGCTAACAGGTGTAATGCTAATACAGTTTTAAACCTTTGCATTACTGGTTGATTGTGTTTCTGTGTCATTAACCATCAAGAAGCCTGATATTTTAATTACACACCTCCACTTTTTTTTAAAGAAAAGACATTTCACAACAACACCTTTAATAAAGCGTTTCATGCATCCGTTAACACACCAAACATGATAACCTGTATATGTATTTATTTTGCCCCTTCCTGATACAAAACTGAACCTTGTGCCCTTGTCCACTACTAATAGCTGCAATAGCAATAAGGCACTGAAAATTCTCCTTTTTAAATGGCATTTCAGCTTTTAGGCCATTAGCTCTCTCACCAACTTGCCTAGGTACCACTGTATCTGTCAGGATGGGATATATTAAAGACTAAAACTACACGAAAGAGTGTTTAATTTATTTAGTATATACTGTTTAGTGTGTTTTAAGCTGTAATGACACTCAAGATTGGCTTTCACTTTGAACACACATTCACAAACTAGGCATGCTGGCTTGCCTTTTATGTCAGCAAAAAATACATATAATTTTCCATTTCTTTTGAAAAGCGCAGCATTTTGCATGTTCTTACTTGCTTAACAATCTGTGATTATGACCTGGACCTAGATGGGGCCTTTACGACAGATGTAATTTCTTTTCATTTATTTTATTACAGAAAATAATAATAATAATAATAATAATACTTTTTCCCTTTATGAATTGCCTCCTGGGTCACTTGAACACTCATGCACAGCATAGACAGTCTTGAGACTGCACCTCTAAACCAAAAAATCAGCATTATGGTGATTTTTCATCCTTACATTAACTCTTGCTGCAAAGTCTTTTATTAAAGGGTGTACTTTGGCGAAAGTTAAAACACTGATACATTTCCACATCATTTTATCAGTTTGACAGTGCTGATCCCCTTTTTCACTTCCCTCTAACTTGTCTTTGTGTATTTCTTAAGATCCCTGCAGAGACAAAATCCTTGTGCTTTGAAAGTAAATCTCATTGAATCTCCTGACATTTCTTTCTTGGTAACTCAGTAGAAAAGCGTGGAATCAGTGTAATCTGTCAGGGTCACTGAGTCGTTTCAGTCGCGTAATGCTTCTTGAACCATGTGCAACACAGCTGTTGGACCACTGGTAACATTTTTCCAAAATGAAATTAATGAATTGTGTAGGATTCTGAGGAAACTGTAAAGGTAATTTCAGTTTCAATTTTTAGTTTCCAGTTTCTTTGGAGTGGCACAATGACTCTAAAGTGCTACATATCTTTAGCCCTTTAAACAGTGGAAATAGTATCCCAGACTGCACCAAGCACCATGCCAGCACTCAGTGCCAAGTGAATGTTCTCATATCTACAAGTTTGCCATCAGCTCCGTAATCGGATCATCTGCACACACAGTAAATCCAAATTTTTCAAGAGTTGTAAATAAGTAATTTATCTCTGTTTGTCACGGCATCAACAGAAATCCTACAGTGCTGCAATGTGATTTGCTGTCTGTTTTTTGTCGAAAATAGATTGTTATTGTTAACCCTCTGGAGTCAACAAGAAGGCCCATGACCGATTTAAGATGACCTAGCAGCAAGACGCAGCCTCGCTGAGTCTCGTTTCAACTCGTGTTAAAAGTGCAGACGGGAAAACTACACACTAGTTTTTAATCCCAGCAGTGGAGTGATGTCAATTTTCAATTACAGAGTGAAGCAGACACAATAACTGTGCTTATGCTGTCTATGTTGTGAGGACATCTTACTAAAAATAACACCGAAGCTTTTTAGATATTTTATGATGTGATACTGATACCGTTCATTTATGCAAAACAATGTAAAAAGCATAATGTCTCGAATCACATTTAGTGTTTTAGTTTAGATCATCTCAATAGATATTTGGAATTCAGGTATTTGTTTTGCTTTGATGATGCAAAGCACCATTTGCTAGCAATGGTTGTTGCTGCTCTATCAAAGTGGGGGATAGGGTTAGAGCTTAGTGCATATGATGAATTGAGCAGGTGATATGAATGTTCTGGCTCCATAATGGTCAGGAAATTCCTACAAGATGTATTCATATATGTGCAAAGTCAACATATTTCTTTCTTTTTATCCATAACACGTGATCCCTAACATGTTCCTGTCGTGCACTTTCATGCTTGCTGATGCACTGCTTAGTAAAATATCAAATTTATCCTCTGTGATCGGCATACTTGTGTCTTTCTCTCTCTCTTTATCAGCAAAACAAATACAGAAACTTTGTGAGGTGATTTCAATTCAGTTTCACGTGAATCCATGTCAACTGTCTGCACTCTCCAAAAAGCACTTTTGTTTTAAAATAGAGACTGAGCTGAAGTTGAGTTGAAGTTACACTGGCACAATGGCATTTAGGATATATGGCCATCCCAGTGATTTATTTATTTTTTTTGTTTGGAGAATAAGTTATTGACTAATTTGTTTCAGTAGTATCTTTTGTGTGACTATATTATATTATTAACATACTTTCTTGATGCCAGTATACATAAGTTTTGGAGTAAAATAAAACTTGGGCTACAGAATTAAAGACACATAATCCATTAAAAAGTCTGCTTTGATTTAAAAGAGGTAAAAGCAATCTCAGCAATATTTTATTTTTTATTATTATTATTTTTTTATTTCTGGTTTCATTGTAAAGCACTCTGTGAGTTTATCTGTGAAAAGTGCTATATAAATAAATTTTACTTACTCACTTACAATATAAATAACTTTCTAAAGCTGAGACTATCTAGAAAATCCCCCCCAAAATTTTAAAATATAATTTCTAAATTTGCGTGTAATCATATTCTCACTGCTTGCTGGCTTTCAGTTCAGCAGATGCTTCTCAACAAACAAAACCTTAATTCATCACTTAAGGATCCAGACCTAATCTGGATACGTTGTTTTCTTCCACTGCTAGTTGACACCCCCTCCCTTCATCATTATTAGTTTTCTGCGTTGGGTTAAACATCGGTCCTTTTACCTTTCATCTCCTTTATCACATCGATCTGCTAAGACTCCTCACTTCTGTCCTTGTTTTTGATTCCAGTAATTGAATTTAGTAGAAAAACTATTGGAGTTGTTGCAATACAGGTGGGAGTTGTAAATCTCACTTGCGAGGAGATTTAGAATGCCCACCCAGTCCTAAAACCTTTGCTCTGCAGAGGTCCTCAGAGAGGTACAACTCTGCAAAATGACTCTCATTACTTGGCTGCTTTTTATCTCCTATTTATAGCAAAAGTCTCATATTTTCGCTTTGTCATATTTTTGGGGAGGACATGGCCTTTTAAAAGGGTCTGTGAACAAGTCTGTGGGAGGCCTTGGAAGAATAACAGAGAAAGTGCTTCCAAGGTGAGAGGTTGTGAAAGTCTTGAGATGAGGCTGCAGGCTGCACTTAGGTTGACCCGTAGCTGTGTGTCTCTGGGCTCGCTGCCTCAGGCGAGGACACTCTTCAGTTTTCTAAGGAACTCCTGCACTCACAGACACTTCGTAACTCTGATATGCATCAGAGATTAGAGACTGAGACATTCCAACGTGGAGTATGTTTGTGCTTGTTTACATTCTTAACGATTGTTTTCACACTAATTCCACACTTTTTTTAAAACGCACGCATTTTATCCTCGTTTTGTGCGATTTTAAAATCGGTACGCAAAAGCTTCAGATATGAAAATCAGTTCTAGATACCAAACACTGCAGTTACCATTGGGTGTTAAGGTTTTGTGTTAACTCGTGTGGCTGCACAAACACGCAATAAAGTGTTTCTTTAACTGAAAAGCATTACTTCTGTTCACTGTGAAACAAAACTGAGGACAGCCCTGTGAAATATCACCAAAATATGAAATGATTCTAAGCTCCTTGTGCATCTAAATTGGGACTCAATTATGTAATTATGTAAGTTGTATTTGTGGCTTAGTCATCTAAAGCAGATCTCAGGTTAGTTGGATTGGTTTCTATCATTTCTATGTGTAACTAAAACCCAGTAACTGCTTTAAAATATGAACATTTTTTATTTAAAAAAACAATTATTTGAAAAATATGTTATTTGTGTATGTCTTACATCACTGCTGTATTAGTAACAGACTGTCAAGAGTGTGTTTCGTAAGAGTGTTATCAAATGAGCAGATGCAACTGGTTAAGTAACTATGGGAACATATGGCTCAGCCAGCTCCATTTCTGTCAACAGCACTAATCTCCGCTGCCAAGTAAAGTAACCTGTTTATTAGAAAGTGCTGCTTCATGACAACAAAGGCTAGAGGGGTAACTCAAGCACACTGAAACTGTACCATTGCATATTACTGCAAATGCCGGCTTGAAAAGACGGAGAGTGTCAAAGAGGTCAGTGGGTGGGTCGGTTACACCACGACATGTGGATTTTTTTCCTTTTTTGGGGGGGGTTTTACTCTCCCGAGAGCAGTCAGAACAATCTGTAACCACTACAGCAGCACATTATAACCAAGTTTAAACTATTATTAATATTTGAAATACATTAGTAAGATAACAGCAGGCACAAACAAACGTTATCATTCATTTGGAGCCAGCTGAACAATTTGTTTTCCTCTTCCTTTTTAGCTTGTTTTTAGTGTCCGCCATGCTGAAAGTATTCACACACTGCCATTTGATGCTGAGCAGTTAGTGTAGGGTGGAGGACCTGGGTTTGAATCCACTGGATGGCTGAGACTACATGTATGTGGAATTTGTACATTCTCCATGTGCCAGCACTGGTTCCCTACATCACTCTGGCTTTCTCCCACAGGCCAGTCAGGTTAATTGGTTTATTGATTATTCTAAATTGGGAGTAGATGTGATTATGAGAGAATGACATCTGTCTCTATGTGTCAGCCCACCTGTGATTGACCTGTTCACGGTGTAGCCTGCCTGTGCACTATGGCAGCTGAAATCGTTATTAAAACTGATTAATGTACAGTTGGTGTTTGGTGGTTTTATCAGAGATTTTTCACAGGGAAGGAGCCTCTGGTTGTGGATTTCTTGGGATCCATCATGCTTGGTACTACTTGGGTTTAGTACCAGCAATTGGCAACATATCATTGCTCACAGCCAGAACACCACTGTGAAAGGACCAATTCGCCTCTGGTGGAGGCAGAATTGGACCAAGGAAGAGTGGTTAAAACAATATTGATACTCTCATTAGAACAGAAGATGCTCTAACTGAATTCTTCTGCCAATACTGAAAAGCAAATGAGAGAAACTAATATATTAATTTTGATCATGTTGATGATGTAGATGCACTAATATCACAATGCAGTGTGAGTCCTTTGTTTTGTCCTTATTGCGGGTATTTTTTCTTGTTCAGTTACATGGATATCTTTAAATCCAACTGATTATTGGATTTGTGACATAATGAGCACACTGAGAAGAAACCTAAACAATAAAGACACTAAAACACACCTTCCAGCAAAGGGGAATGGGATGAAACGACCTCTTTGATATACAAGGATTTGTGGACTTTTTTCATTTAAGAATAAGTTTATACATTTATATCACGGCAGAAATAAGTTTCTTTAGTCACCACTGCTAGTTTTATATATAATTTTTTATTTTTTATCACTAACAGTATGCAATGACCACCAGATTTTGCGCCGTCTTACTCTGGATGGTGTAAGATGAATATGATACAGGTTATTTGTAGAAGAATGCAAAGATAATCTAAACACTGAAACATCAGCATCAGTGTTGGAAGACCTTATGAAGGTAAAATCCCATGCTCCAGTGAGGAACAAGAATACAGAAAGGATGCAGATCACCTGATATACACATGATTAACATAAATATCAGTACACAGAAGTAAATCAGTCTTACTGTACCTGTGATTTGGACTGATTGAACTTTCATGAGGCGAAAG
The DNA here is from genome assembly GCA_015107715.1 of Tylochromis polylepis. Taxonomy (NCBI): domain Eukaryota; kingdom Metazoa; phylum Chordata; class Actinopteri; order Cichliformes; family Cichlidae; genus Tylochromis; species Tylochromis polylepis. The sequence continues at coordinate 6,579 of VVHJ01063590.1, read as the reverse complement.
CTTATTTATGTGAATTTTTGTATGTGTTGCCCTTTCAGAGACTTATATATTTGATATTGAATTGACCAAAAAAAACAGATAATGAACATGATTTTTTTTATTTCTTAAGAGTATAAATGTTGACCTGCTCAGACACAGCGCTTCAGCTAAAAATATATTTATAACTGGGATAACAGTATCCATATTATGATTCAGGTAATATAGTCCAAAAAAAAAGAGAAAATAAATTATCTGAATAACAATATTACTTATAATAACAATAATTATAATAAACAGTGTCAAATTTGAATTCATAAACTTTTTCTGTTTGTTTCTTTTGTGAAAATTCCCATAAAATTGTCCATGAGAAAAAAATCCAGCATATATTCTTTTAAAGTTGCAAAGGGGCTCTCTCTTTCTGGGACACCCCCCTTTGGTCGCACATATTTACAATATTCACAGTAACTACGAACCTGTTCTGCACACATTAAACCACACTCAGGCCGTCAGTGGGAGCACAAGTTTGAGGTGCAATGACATTTTTGTGTTTACATGTCTGCGCCTGACTGAGAGGAAGCAGATTCGTTCTCCATCAAAATTGGTACCTATAGATAAGGAGTAAAAGGTCCTTGACCCTCATCACACATCTTTTCTCCAACCCACCACTGGCATCATCAGTCAAGATGGAGACACACATACTGGGTGCCTGTAACACTGTACACACAGTCCTCTTGTTTAGACCCTCATCCCACTTCATGTAACCATCTCAGATTCTTGTAGGCAACTCTACACCACCTCACCCTCTCAGCCCATCGCCGTTACCATGTTAGAGTGGTGTGGGTGGCTGAATGACGGGTGTATCGGGGTGGGCGTAGGCAGCATGTGTCCAGTGTGGCTAAAAGGCGGCAAGTGGCCCATGGGCATGTGACCGAGAGAGGCAGTGCTGAAGTGAGTGCTCTTGTCGTGCAGGCTTTTTGAAAAATCCTCGTAGCTGTCGCAGGGCCGCTTACTCTTTTTGGACTTGTTGGACATTTTGCGGTTGCGTGTCTGTATTCCTTCCTTCTTCATGGTCAGAGGCCGGTTCACCTGCACAGAGAAAGTTAGGTGAGGAGGTGAATAATGAGGTTAAAGTTTGGTGCTGGAGCTCACACCCAGAAGTATTAAATGTTGGTGAAAATAGCAAAATATATTTCAAAAGTCAAAAATCAACTATGCATTAATCCATTCCTTCTTGCTTGTCCTGTCTGTAGCCCATTGGGTCCCATTGTAGTGTAAACCTTGTAAAACTAGTTTTGTATTTACTGGACTACAATTTTTCAGCAAAATACAAATCAATATATGGCAAATCAAAGAGGACTAAATCGTCTAGATGTTGGGGACAATTTTCAGCCACTAATTAATACACAATGCACTCCAGGGACTGCTCACAGCAACAGCATCATGAATCATGCATGGTGGATTAACTACAATAAACTGCAATGCATATGCTCGTCATCAAGAAGCAGCACCACCCAGTGCAATTCACTTACTACAAGTTATAAACACTGTCAGTGTTTATTAGTACAAATAATTAATTATTTGCAGTTTTTAAAGAAAAATATGCTCATCCAGGCCCACAGAGTCTTTTTTTTTATACCTTGAGCTTTAATGTTATTCATATGGAGGCTGGGCTTGTGGCAATCCCACTATATAACAGTCCCACCATTGTGACTCTCAAGGGGATTACGCCTACCATGGAAACAATAAAGCACAAAGAAAGAAAACACCAACGAATGCAACAGTGTCTGAGAGTAAAACAACCCTTTGTCTCTCTCTCTCCCTTTCCTCTCTGTCCTCTCCCTCTCTTTTCTGCCTCTCCTATCACTCAGCAGTCAGGGTAACCTGCCCGCTCACTTCCCATCTACTGGACCCAAAACTGGGGACTGGGGGTCAAAAACTTACATTGTGCAGTTTATAGTAGAGGCCGCAGGCATTGCACACTGGGTCGCCATTCGCATTACGCCTCCAGAGTGTGGTGGTGGTCGTCTGACAGTTAGCACAACAGGTGCCTGCTCGTCTAGCTGCAGACTGTGAAAGAATAAATGTCAAGCTCTGATTAGGGCACAGACAGATAAGGCATATATATAGAAATCTAGAATAGGCTTAACTTTGTTATCCACTGATTTAAACTATTTTGTGACATTAAGGTCGCAACTGTTGACTCACAAAATTAGTTTTTATTGGACCAAAAGTAATAATAATAATCAAATTGTGGAGAATGCTCATGTCGTGTTCCCATGAGCATGTGTGACATTTTCAAATGCTTTGTTTTCAACCAACAGTCCCGTGACATTCAATGATGACATTCACTAACATGGAAAGGAAAACACAAGCTGGCAGTGACCGAGGTTAAAATCAGTGGATCTTTGTGATTTTTACTAATAAAATGATGATTGATCACTATTTGTTATTCATAAACAAATGTATTGGTGACTAATAGTGGCAGCTCTATTTAACTGATGCTAGTTAGCTCCTCAGTGTATTCACAGTTGATATAAAATGTATTAATATGATGTCATGTGGGAAATAGATTTTGATAGAGTACTGTGGTAACATCGCTAACTTCCAATTCTGTTTATGCCCCGTTTTTTAAAAATAGATTAAAAAGCCAAATGAATCTGGCGTCATACGTCACACCTGATTGCGTCATGCTTTTAGCTGAATCCTTTTTTCGCTGAACAGCATCATGACTCTAAATGTTTCAGTAATGGTACTTTACTAAAAATAAAATCTGACGTCGACACGTCGTTTAAGCATTTTTCCAGCCTTTTCTTCTTCTTCTTTTTTTTCTGTGAACAGAGTGAAAGCAAACGTACCCGGGGTGCACTGTGGCACACATCAGCAGTTATAACTTTGCCGCTTCTCCATTTGTTTTTGTTTTTTTGTTTTGTTTTGTTGTGTTTTGTTTTGTTTTTTAATGAAATGAATTTGCTTTCCTTTCTCTGTAGTGGACGGAAAGCCTGACCACTAGAAAGTGAGGTCTGGGCTTGCAAGCTAGTTAGGAGGCCGCAGGAGGAAGCTGGCGCTGGCCCGCCGCTTTATCTGGACCGGTCAGATATCCGGATAGGAAACAACTGGAAGGCTTCTGAATACAAGACGCTGCGGAGCTCTACGAGCCCCGTCCGACTTATACGGAAAGCATGCGTGATATATGTTCGTATATGCATTTATTCTGTACTTAATGGCGTCGGGGAAAAAAATGTTTTATATTACTATTTTTAAATAAAACAGAGAATGATTCCTCTGCTGTTATCCATCTCTGCTGAAAGGATTTAATTCGGGAAGTGCCAGCCTTCAGCGCGCGTCAGCCCCTCTGATCAATGCAGGTTTTTCTCTGGCCGATTCACGTTTATATTTACAGGATTATTAAGACAGGACCTTCTCTCGTTTTGTGCTTGGTCTCAATCATTAGACTTTCCTCATCTTCTTTACCAACTTTACTTAGGTGCCAAGGTGTTTTGCGCGTATTTCGTCGTCCTTCGCGTAGCCAGTGGGATTCAAATATTACTTCTACAGAAACGCAACTCTCATTAGAACAAATTTCGCTTTGACGTGTTTGAATATATCAGTTCCCTCATGGGGTCCTAATGTATCGATCCGCTGTGCCCTTGGTATAAATCCGAGCTTTTTAAAGCGCTCTTCACAAATCCTGGTGTAAAGTGTGGTGGCCCACACAGCCTCACAGCTGCCTCCTACTGCAGCTGACAAACTGCAAACACAGCACCTGAGCAGCTGCAAGTGGTTCCATGAATGCATTTCAGGTACAAAGATTTATTTATTTATTTTTTACTCTGCAGCCAAAAACTGACACTGAAAAAAAATGCTAAAAGCTGCAAAGTAGCATTCTTGTTGCTTCTTTTCCTTAAAATTAGATCTTGCCATAACTGTGACTTGTCTTGTGTTAACTGTGTTAAACAATTGCTACATGAATTCACAGTAATCAGTGGGATGGGTGTGACATAAAGTTGGAGCTGAACGCTGACCTACTTCTCTGTGAAGCAGTTCATAATAGGAAATATCTGTTGCTGATGATTCAGTTCTACATTGTCCCTTTAAAACAATATATCTAACAAACAGCTTTGTTTTCATGTATGCAGCTTTGTTTCACACACACACACACACACACACACACACACATATATATATATATATATATATATATATATATATATATATATATATATATATATGATATGAAAAAAAAAATTTTTTTTGGTTTT
>VVHJ01063589.1:0-15417 GCA_015107715.1 Tylochromis polylepis | reverse complement strand
ACGCGCACCCACGCGCACCCACACACACACACACACACACTCCCTCACTCTTTCATTGCTGGGAATAGGGCTTTGCACTCTGAGAATTCCAGTAATGCGCCTTTCCGCCATGCAGCTGTGATTTGAAGCACACATGCGCATTTCATATTTATGTGTGTCTGTGTTGGCTTTCACTGTATTTTGGCATGTGCAAAAGTGCCTGCAAGCTCGCCTGCGTGTCTCACCTCTTTGGTTTTATTCATGAACACTTCTTCTCCGTGTTGTTTTTTTGGTGCTGCTCTTTTGAAATGTACTGCAAAAGGTCCTGCAAATGTGCCGCTGGGCCGGTGTCTCAACTTACAGAATTTACGGTCATTTGCAAAGTACCGCGGTGGTTGACAGAGATGCAGAGGGAGAGAGTGTGAAGCTGTGGAGGCTGGGGGTAGAAGAGAGCAGGTGCAGCAGCAAGCTGGTGACAATACTGCACGAGGAAGTCATTTTAACAACCACAGCGTAGCGGCTGGGGCCAGTGGCAGCGATCAGCTCTGCTCCTTCCCCCGCCAGCCACCTCCCCATCATGCACACACACACACATACACAGTACCACCACTTCAACCCACCCAACCCTCCGCCCCACCGCTGTCATCTCCCGGCCTGCCAGTCACGCAGCTGCACCACACCACTCTCCCCCCAATGTCGATCATGCATGACATGGAGGTCAGGAGCAACCAGCGGTGAGGCGAAGTGCCTCTGCGGACGCCTCCTTCCATCGGCCCCTGGGGCGCGACTGGCCCGGCGGTCTGCCGCACGCTTTGGGAAATTACCACACATCTTTTGTTGCTAAGTGCACGGGTGAGTGATGAACAGAAGCGGCCTTTGGCATGTGCTAACTGCAGAGGTGTAGAAGGAGGTTGGAGGGGTTTGGGTAGAGGTGGTGGGTGGGATGCAACAAATAAATAAATAAAAAAAAATTTAAAAAGAGGAAAAGGAAGGAGAGAGTGGTGGGAGGAAAGTGGTGGCTGGTGGTGAAAGGATAGAAGGAAGGAGGGGAGGATGGGGCGATGAGGAGGTTAGAGGGAGGAGGCACAGAAGCGTGGGGAGCAGCAGCCTTCTGATTAAGGGCGAACGACTGTCGGCTGAGGTGGTGGGGGCCGAGGAGGAGGAGAAGGAAGAGAGGGAGGAGGGATACAGAGAACCGGAGTGAGGGAGAGTGAGAGACGGGGAGAGGAAAAAAGGGAAGGAGAGAAAGGAGACAAGAGAGGAAGGGGGTGGGGGAGGGGCAGGAGGGACAATTTAACGAAGCTCAAAGGCTCTGCCATCTCTGAAAAAAAGCAAGAAAGGAGACAGGCAGACGTTGAGGAGATCGGGACGAGCTCGTGGTTGGTGTTAACAGCCTGTTAGCTCTGCCCTTGCTTTTCTCGCTCTTCTGCCTCTTTGTTTGTGATTTGGCGTTGAGTTAAATTTTGGCTGTAGGCTCTGAAAACAGAACTAGAACTTGTTGATTATCCACTTTACTCCCACCTTCCAACACATTAAAAAGATAATAATTAAAGTCTTAATTGCCTTAAAGAAGTTTGAAAATATGTCAGTATGTCTTGGTGCAAGAATTTTCATCAAAAAGTGTAATTTTTCTTGCTTTTGAGGCCAAAATCTTCATCTGCTTTCACACAAATTTTTTGCATTAAAAAAAAAATCCTACAAAATCATAAGTGTTTACCAGCAGATGTAAACCCGCCCTATTTGTAGTGCTTATGTTGCCACCTTATTGTTCTTATCAGGATGTTCTCAGTAGTCAATGTGTAACACACACACACACACACACACACACACACACACAGTAACAAATTCATGCTGAACTTAGAACAAGTGTCATTTAACATTATTGAGGAGAGGGTGCAAAACCCACGATCAGTGGATGAGAGAGCGAGAGAGAGAGCGCACCTGTGTCATTGTTATGCCTGTTGCCTGGTAACAACATTCTTCGCTGTGCGGCGAATGGAAGCCATGCATGAAGAAAGCTTCATCTGACGAAAAAAAAAAGAATTCCATATTTCATGGAGGTTTTTGAAGATGGCCTTTCTGTTTGGGATCTATCGCCTCTGTGAGGATTTCAGTACAAGCAGGTGTTGACAATGAAATTAGCTTAGAGTCACCCACAGCGTACCACGGCCTCAATATCTCAGTTGGCAGAGGCATTTCAAATGACTGGTTTTACCTGCTTGTGAACATGCAGAGACACAAAAACATGCATGCATTTTTACTGTGCTGAGGTGTAAATACACTCTTACGCTTTATTTTGACTCTGCGTCACATAGGGTTGCATATGCAACTGCACTGTTCTCTGTAGGAGCTTCTCAAAGTAAGCAGGGGCTCCTGATCGGCTGCGTTTCTAAAGATTGAGGTTTCTGAGGTCCAGGATCCTTTCGATCTGCACAATCTGGGAGCCAGTTCTGATCCTCAGTGAGGCACAAACCAAAGTCTTAGGCCTAGATTATTGCTTACCCTCCATCTGACTTATCAAAAATTGTGTTTGATGTTGTGTTGTCACCTTTAGATGGGGCAGAAGTTGGCAACCTAAGAGCTCGCTAAACTGTTTAACATTGTGGAAGGGTTTATTCCAAAAACCATGAGCATCGTCCCTAACCCTAATCTCTCAATAGTAAGGTAACGCAATTTTTAGTCTTGGACTAGACCGCCAGTCTCCTGCTGAAAAGTGAGATGTATGATACAAACCACCACATCTACCCCTGATGTGGATTTTGCAGCTATTTTAAACCTCTCCTATTTAGTATGCAATTTCAGAAATCCTTATATGGGTTCTTTTAGATAGTAGGTAAAAAACAATCATTATGGTTATCGTCTTGAAAGACACAATATCCAAACCATCTTCACTATGATGCTTATTTAAACATACTTTCTTTGATCTGATACTGTCACAGATACAAATTCTATAATTTCTGCTTTTGTCCAAACTAAACGCACAATCCAATGTGTCTTTATTAGCAAGCTTGGTGTGGTGTGACAACAATATTAATCATTTCCTGTAACTACTGTGACGACACATTCCACTCCTGCTTCCAGTCTGCCTGTCTGTGTGGCAGCTCTTTTCTGCAGGTACTGCAGAGGAGGCATGGTTTGTCCACAGTCGCCAGTGGTGGCAACACCTGGGCCCAGTGTGCAGTGCTCTATAAAAGTCCTTAAAGCGCAGTTGCTTTGTGGGTTGTTTCTTTAATCTAAATAAACTGTCTTAATTGCCATTTGTGTGTGCATATCCTTTGTCATTACAGCTGTGTGTCAAATGTGTGTATATTCCTCAGAATAAAATCTGACTATAAAGACTACATCAGCCTGTGGGGCGAGGCATGTCTTTCCAAAAAGTAAGATGTGAAACAACTTTTTTCTGGTTTCACCTGTGTGATATTTCCTTTACAATATACATTTAACTCATTTTTGTTTAGGATGGCTGCACATGAAGATTGAATTGGCGTGTTGCCTTTAGGCAATCATTTTGACAAAAGTAAAAATACTTTCATGGCCACAGGTGTATAAAATCAAGCACCTAGGCATGCAGACTACTTCTGCAAACATTTGTGAAAGAATGGGTTTCTCTCAGGAGCGCAGTGAATTCCAGCATGGTACCGTGATAGGATATCACCTGTGCAACAAGTCCAATTGTGAACTTTCCTTGATACTAAATATTCCACAGTCAGCTGTTAGTGGTATTATAACAAACTGGAAGCTACTGGAAATGACAGCAACTCAGCCACGATGTGGGAGGCCACATGAAATCACAGAGTGGGGTCAGCAGATGAAGTGCATAGTACGCAGAGGTTGCCAGCTTTCTGCAGAATCAATTGCTAAAGACCTGCAAACTTCACGTAAACTTCAGATTAGCTCAAGAACAGTGCTAAGAAAGCTATGTGGAATGGGTTTCCATGGGCGAGCAGCTGCATCCAAGCCTTACATCACCAAGCACAATGGAAACCGTCAGATACTATGGTGTAAAGCACGCCCCCAATGGACTCTAGAGCAGTGCAGACGTGTTCTCTGAAGTGACGACTCACGCTTCTCCATCTGGCAATCTGATAGATGAGTCTGTGTTTGGTGGTTGCCACAAGAACGGCATTTATCTAACTATTGTGCCAAGTATAAAGTTTGGTGGAGGGGAGATTATGGGTTGTTTTTCAGGAGTTGGGCTCAGCCCCTTAGTTCCAGTGAAAGGAACTCTTAATGCTTCAGCATACTAAGACATTTTCATGTTTCCAACTTTGTGGGAACAGTTTTGGGATGGCTCCTTCCTGTTCCAACATGAAAGCAAGGTCCGTAAAGACATGGATGAGCAAGTTTGGTGTGGAAGAACTTGACTGGCCTGCACAGAGTCCTGACCCCAACCCTACAGAACACCTTTGGGATAAATTAGAGCAGAGACTGCAAGCCTGGTGTTCTTGTCCAACATCATAGTCTGACCTCAAAAATAAACTTCTGAAAGAATAGTAAAAAAATTCCCATAAACGCAATCCTAAAACTTGAAGAAAGCCTTCCCAGAAGAGTTGAAGCTTTTATAGCTGCAAAGGGTGGGCTACATTTCTTAAATCTGAGACCAGTGGTCGTGTTCTCTTTGGTGCTATAACAGGACAACACATGGACATAACCAACCAACCAACCAACCAACCAACCAAACGAACAATTCACTACAAGCTGTACTAGAATGACAAAAAAAACCCCATTTCCTAAGCTTTCTTGGACCACAGCAGATCTTTATTTAGCATTTAGTTGAATGATACCAGACAATTCTTCATGAATAAAACCAGCAAAGATGTCTGCTACATCTGTATTTGTCATCTGTAAAGCTTCATTGTGTAATTTTGAACCATAAATATGTTTCATTTCTACACCTGTCAAATGAACTGTCAGTCTTTTATGAGTTCAGACATTTTCACTTTATTGAGATCATGTTTGATAGGCAGAAAAGCCTTTAAGGACCTGTTCATGCTATCCATATACACAACACTTTCGCCCAGAACTCTGTGTCAAGACTAGAGTGAAACCACGTAGCTATAGAAATATGTAGATTTGTCAAAAGTGCATTGTCCAAGGATTTTATCACACAACATACATTTTTTTTAACCTTTCCAGCTGACTCTAATGGGGTTTCTTCCATCTTTCCTTTAGCCAAATCAAGATATCAGCATTTCTCAGGTGTAATGAAAGATCAGAAAATCCTTGATTTAACACCTTTCCTTTAAATTTCACCAAACAAACAAAAGATTTGCAGTGATTCTTTTAACTAATTTCAACAATTCAGTTTATATTTCCACATAACTCTCTTCCAGGTCTTTGTCTGACAGTGGTTTTACAATCTGTTTCTGTCTTCAGTGTGGAGGGTACAATGTGTCCGTCTTTGCTACACTGCTCCTCGGGGACCTTCCACTGTAAGCCTTGCTCGTGAAGTATGAAAGCTGGCCCTTGCTGCAGCTTCTTTTACTCCCATGACACACCCCCATCTTTGATGGCCGTTTGTACCAGAAATCTCTTCCTACCCCCACCACCAGTAGCCCCTATCTACAGTAATGTGCAGTCAGTCAACAGTGGAAAGACTGTTTTGATTTTCAACGGATAAATAGGTTAAGCAAATTTATAAGCTCATCTTGCTCTCAAAAGCATGTTTTTTTTTAACATTTTATTTTACTGGTATATGTTGCGCTTGTTTATGTTCCTATTTTTCCAGTCAGTTTTATTCTGGAAATGCATATCAGCACCACTGTTGTTGTCTAATATTTTCACATGTAAATACAGTAAAATTAGCCCTTAAGATATTTTGTGGTGTTTTGCCTTTATTGCACCACTTACTGTCAAGCCACAGATAATTTGACAAAGAGAAATGATACCATAAATGTCATCACCATATTCCACCATTTTTTAAAATTACCTTCATTGCCCAAAGGATGCTTTTGCAATTACAGGTCACGGATCGACATATTTGTCACTGTTTTTCCTTGAAGACGGCTCCATTAATAGAGGTTAAAGTGGTAACTTTATATTGCTCAGGTCCTGCAGTGCACAGCACTACCTGACACTACTTAAGAAACATTGATATACGACATTTTCCAATGAATTTGTTTTCTTGAAAACAAAAAGATAAAAAAAAAGGCATGGAAATGCTCACATGAAACTGACAAACAGAAGATTGTACAACAAGACAGTCTCCATGGATGGTGGTGCACTAAAATAAAGCCCAGCAATTTCTGTCATCCCGTGTCTAAAGGGAAATTGAATGAAATGCTCTGCAGAGGAGGTGGTGGGTAACTCATACAAGCCTCAGTGTGAGAGTGCTGTCTCTGTGGACCAGGTTTCACTTTACCCTCTCTGGGGTCAGATTTCACATGCTCTTCACCGGCTGCTGGACACCGCAGTGAAGGTCGGTCCTCTAATGGTGCATGCAGAGACAACTGGGTGACATGTTGAAAGAAATCTGGCCTGGTGTAAAATTTTGCATTTGCTCTTATTTAAAAACAGCATATTTATTCAGTTAATTAATAACATGAGTGTATGTGAGGCAGGGTTGTATTAAAGCTAAACTTTTATTTCCAGATCTCTTTTTTTGATGAAAATAAGTGAACATGGACACAAATCGTTGTGATACAATCCTTTCTTCTCTTTTAATATTAATGCTGACTGCGCTGTAGAACACAATGACTTCATCCTGAGGCAGATTAAATATCATTTTAAATATCCTCAAATGTGTCTCATTTAAACAACATTCACTAGCCACTTTATTAGGTACGCTTGTTCAACTGCTTTTTAGCACAAATATCGATTGTTTGTGGCAACAGCTCAATGGATTCATGCAGACAAGCTGATCTTCAGTAGTTGTGGGGAACAAAGGTAACTTAAGTGAATCTGAATATGGCATGGTTGCTGATACCTGGCTGGTACACAGCCACCTCTAGGGTCCAAAAAAGAGAAAACATCCAGTGAGCGGCTGTTCTCTTGGCCAAAATGCCTTGTGATGCCAGGGGTCAGAGGAGAATAGCCCGATTGCTCCAAGCTGAAAGGAAAGTGACAATAAACTAAAAAAAACCCAAAACATTAATTACAACCATCTCGGAATACACAACACATCAAACCTTGAAACAGATCGGTTACTGCAGCAGAAGACCACATAACAGATTCTTAACTGTGAAACTTTCAGAACCTTAATTTTTTCAGCTTTGTTCGAGTGCTTTTAATTTGAGTTCCAGATTTTGTTTTAGGAAATTTGTATAAGTTAGTGTATATTCATGTAGCCTTTCAATCATTGGTATTCAGCTCCACCATCAGCGGTCATCTGGTAGAGGCATTTGTTGACTGTTGCTGTTGGTTGGCAAATGGTGACTTAATCAAGCAATACTGCTGGAAACAAAATGATTTTCAACTAATCTCGTGGCCAATCATGAGCAAAGGTAACGGCTTGGATGCCTGCAAATGAGCCACCGCCTTGAAAGCGAACAGGCTAATGACACGATTATTGGCTCATCAAGGTGATATGAGTGTGTACGTATGGGGTTGTGTACATGTGTTTATGTGTATGCTTGAAAGTCTGCATGAGTGCTTGCTGGAGGTTGGTGGTAGTGGTGGGCGTTGCTGGTCACATCTCAGCATGATAATAAAAGCCTCCGCTGTTGTCACCAAACTCAGCCTCGACGCCCTGCTTTTAAGTGCCGCCTCTATTCTCAGAGAGCAGCAGACACATTACAGAGAGGGGAGAGAGAAAAAGAGGAAGAAAGGCTCGGGGAAAGAGAGATGGGGAGAGAGAAGTGAAGGAAGTATCGAGGCCTGTGGCTGAAGGATTGATTTTAAATGTTCTGCAAAGGCAGTGTTTACTATCCTCTCCGGCTAGCTCCCTGACAGCGTCAGTATCAAAACAAGATTTGTACCCCCCTTCTTCCCCCATCCAGCAAAAGGAGAGAGAAGGAAGCAGGAAATACTTTAAATGATGATTCTTCTCACTGGCCAAATGCTCACATTGCCCTCAAAAGTAGTACAGCTTGTGTGCACTGTTTGACAAAGTCATTTTTACTTCCATTGTAAATGCAAATGTCAATAAACAACATCAATACTCATCCAGTACTCAGAGTGTAGTATGGCCTACGGGTTTGTGATTCATTGAGGTTCAAACATCCAGCACTGCTCATGAATATGCTACTGTTTTGCATGTCTTTCAATACATTCTCAAATTATTAATGTATTATTATTATTATTGCATGTTTAAAATCTTCAAAAAGTGAAACCTCTAAAAACATATCCCTGGCATGTTTTAACGACAGCAGCACTTGAGCTGGACCTCAAAAGTTTGTGCAAAACCCGACATGTTATTCAGGTACGATTTAACACTGTTTAAAGGAGCAGGAGTGCTTAGCCTTCTCAGCATTCACATGCTCCATAAATTTTCAGAGGTCAGATGACTGTAGAAGCAGTCCTTGGTCTTCTTTGGTTAAACAGTCCTTTAAAGCTTTGAGGTGTCATTACCCTGCTGCAGTAGGAATTCTTTTCCTAAAAGATGCTAATCAGAGGGAGGGGCATATCTCTAAAGAACAAAGTCTGAGTCAGGATGGAGTTGATTCAGTGCAGATGTCCAACTCCAGATGAGTCAAAAGACCCAGAGACATGAATGCTTCCACCAACTCATTCACTGTGGACTTCAACACTTTCTTGTAATTTTTTTTAAAGTGGTCTTGAGCAATAGCTCTCCAAATTTTCCAGAGGTCTTTCAAAGTTTTTCTTTTGACATTGGCTGCTTTTTCACTCATTTTCAATCCAGTCCTTAAACCTGACTATTTATAAACTTTGAATCATTCAAGTATAAAAAAAGTCACCTAACTCAAGGAATGAACCAGTGTTGTGTCGACACATAACAGACAACTTATCCAAGACATTAATTTCTCTAGCTGAATCTCTGACAAGTGCCAATAATACCACATATTGACAGACATAAAACAGTATTTTCTGCACCAACATGGTGATTCCCAAAGAGCTATTAGCCAGAAACTTGGTGTATCTCAGGATGGTGTGCAGTGTGTAATTAAAAAATTTGAAGAACTGCACAAGTGCAGACCAAAAGAAGAAGTGGCAGACCTAAAAACGATCTACTGCAGATGATCAGTACCTTAAAGTCATGTCCTTAAGGAATAGATAAAAGCAAAAGACCAACAAAAACCTGACACAGGACCTGACAGATGCATCTGGACCTTGAGCTGATTGAGCTAGTGTTCACTGAAGCCTCATTAGAAATGGTCTGCGGAAGGGTGGCTACCAAGAAGCCATTCTTAAAGAAAAGAAACAGGGAGAAAGGGCTGAGATATGCCAAATTATACAATAATTGGGTTGAAAATCAGTGGTAACGGGTCTTATGGAGTGATGAATCCAAATGTGAAATGTGACATACAACACTGAGTATCTACAGCCATCTGTAAAACAGGGTGGAGGCTTTGCCATGGTTTTCAGTCAGTGGTTTAAGGATTTTGTCAAAATTGACGGAGTTGCAAAAGTACCATCGGATTTTCATCCAACATCCAATAACATCGGCACCAGCAATGCAGTAAAGATAGAAAAACACACAATGAAACACTATCAGTCATGGATTGGCCTCCCCAGAGCCCAGACCTCAACATTACTGAAGCAGTGTGGGATCATCTTGGCAGAGAACAGAAGGCACCCAACATCCAAAGAAAAGCTTTGAATGTTCTTCAAGAAGTCTAGAGAACTATTCCTGAAGACTGCTTAAAGAAATGACAAGAAAGCTTGACTGAGAGCTTTCAGGCTGTACTGAAGAATAAAAGGGGTCATACCATTGACTGTCAAGCTTGTTACAATTGCAGTGTTGTTGCCTTATTTACTGTATTTCCATGTATGTTTGCACATGTTTCAATAATTCTCTGCACCTATTTCCCATTTCCCCAATTTTCCCAGCAAAATATAAAAAAAAAAGGTGGCTCGAGACTTCTGCACAGTGCTGTGGCTAAACAGATCCTGCAAGGGGATTTACTAAAGCAACCCCCGCCCCCCAAAAGCTAGACCTTTGCTTTGGTCTAAGTGATAGATCTCAATCTGATTTTTGTACAAAGCAGCTAACATGGTCAGTGGAACAAATTTGCTTAAACAGCCACTTTCTGGTGTATTTTTGTCCCCAGGACTGTATGAAAAATTTGGCAGGCACAAAATTTATATTTTCAGCATCTCGGAGGCTGCTTCCAAATAAAAGACAGAATGGCCTATTGTAGCGAATGTTGTGAACACTGGCAAGAAATCAAGCAAAAACGGTTAACTGGATTTGAAGGAGAAAATTCCCTTTCATGCCACGTGGCCACACTCATAATTATCTGATTGTTGCCGACCATTAGGAATTTGATTTATTGTTCTTTGGCAGTCAGGATGGAGGTTTCTCACCCCCGCCTTGGACGTGTGTAAAATGCACAAGTCTGGAGGGGCTGAGGAGAATATGGGGAAGCGAGAGCCATATGTCTGTGCTGTCAGACAGCCACTTGTTAGAGGAAGTTTAGCCTCCCTGTGCCTCCAGCCACAGCCTTAATTATTAACAACATGTCTCCCCTCTGAAGAGCTGTGTGAGGGCGGCTCACTGAAAAAGGTGCTTTGGAGTGTGGGCTGCAGGATGCCAACTCTCCTCTGGGTACTGAGATATTCAGTTAAAGCAGTGAAGGTTTTTGGGAAAGTTGCTTGTTTTTAGATACTTATCTCCCTCTTTCCTCTTATGTGAGACTCGGTAATTGAAACTTACTTGTAAACACATAAGCAAAACCAGAGTGAGTCATTTTCTTTTACATTTAAATCAAGGCAATCATCATCAGATCTCTCTGTGCCCATGAATGATTTGAAAACGATAACCTTTGGGGGTTTGGATCCAGGATTTTTCTTCCTGTAGAAAGTCATTAGAAAAACTCAGACTTTAGATCTCAGAGTTATAAGTGACAGGAAGTCATGATCTGCTAAAAGTTCCCCTGATATTCAGCTGTGAACTGTATGTGATTTAAAAAAAAATTAAATGTTGTGTGAATGATTTAATTGGGGCTGTCAGCGGGGATTAATCTCATCTTCCTAATACAGACCACAACAAATGTTTAGCCCTCGCCATCAGCTGTAGATTCTGCCTCAAAACATAATTATTTTTTAGGCAAAAGTAAAAGGCAAAATCAGAGGGGAGCTTTAAAGGCCCCTCTGGATCTTCAGTGTAAAAAAAAAACAAAACAATTTTAAAAGGTAAATTAGGCTGAATGAGTAAACCCTTTCATCCTGGAGCTCCCTGTACTAGGACCAGTTCGTATCTGCCACTTTTTTAAAAGGCTTTTTAAAAAATTTGCTTACTGTTTTTCAATTTGTACTCCAGTCTCTTTTCCCTCTTTTCCATAGGCTGTTTGGTTTCACCTCACAGTTTGTCAGCTATTCGTTCCAAAATATGGGAATGCTTTTCAGATGGAAATGTAAAAAATAGCCTACAGACCTTCAGTGGTTACTTGATATTTCATCAAGTATGTCCCACAGAAATATGGCTGCAGAAAGCATCAGTTTGTTTGTTTAGCGTCCACACTGTTTATCCACAACCTTTTGTAGTGTCAAAAGGATGATAAAACTTCAGGGAACGCCTACCTTCTGAATGACATGAGTGTGTAGTTTCACACAATTTCTCAGTGTAAATGTCCAAATTGCTGCCAAAATTGTATGGTTTGGAATAATTTATGCAGCGAGTGATGTCACTGTGACTACATCGATCTTTTCTATGGACTCCATAGTAAATGTGCACATTCATGGTAAAAAAGGAAAGCAATCAATTTTAAGGTTTTATAAATTAGGAGTTGATAAAATACGAGCTACATCTTACCAGGTCTTAAAATGAGGTAAATACAATCTGAGATTAAAAACAACACATGACATATTGTACACACTAATGTCCTCCCACAGTATTTCAGTCAGGTTCAGGTCTGGACTTTGACTTAGTCTTTTCCAGCTTGGGTTCATTGTCCTGCTGCGTGAAGTTAATTTCAGCCAAGCTCTAGCTGTTGGACAGATGGCCTCAATCAGCGATTGCAAGATGCCCAGGTGTAATGGCTGCAAAACAAACCCAAAGCATCACTCCTCCACCACTGTGCTTGACACTGGTGATAAGGTGTTTGTTTTTGTCAAACAGGGCGCTGTGCATTATGGTCAAACATGTCCACTTTGGTCTCATCTGCCCAAACGATATTGTTCCAGAAGTCTTATGTTCTTTTTCAGATGCATCTTTGATTTTCTCCTGGTTGCCCTACCAAACAAGCCATACATGTTCAGACTAAATCCATCATGAACTTTAAAATTTAACATGCTAACTGAGGCCTGTAGAGTCTGAGATGTAGCTCTTGGGCTTTTCCCCCCTAGTTTCTCTAACCATTGCACGGTGTGATCTTGAGACAAATTTCCTGGGTTGTCCATTTCAGGGAAGATTGGCAACTGTTGTGGATGTTTGCCATTTGTGACTAATCGTTCTCACTGTAGAAGGATGGACTTCAAATTGTTTGGACGTTCAACAGTTCTCTTCTTTAAGATCATTGCTGATTTCTTTCCTCCTTGGCATTGTGTTAACACACACCTGAATGCTACAGAAATGCAAAGCACCAAAAATTCTGCTTTTAAATCTAAATTTAACACATGGTAAGAACCAGATTTTTTTTTTTATTATGTCTTGATATGTAAAACATTAGAATTTAAAAAGTGTACTTTCTTTTTACCATGTCCATATGTGGCTCAGCTAGTGAGATGGTTCTCGACACAGCTTTGTAGCCAGAAGTATTCACAATATTTTCATTCTGAGGGTGAAAAGGGCACAAACAACATCACAGTGAAACCTGAAATATGAGTATCTGTCAGCTGTGAAGACCTCCAATTCGAATTTGACGAATAACCTACGAGTTGAGCTCAGCTTCACAACCCCTGTTTTCAGTCCTATTGAAGAGCAGAGTGCTTCTGTCACAGTCCTGGGTCTGCGACCCAGTGTTTTGTGTTTTGGTTTAAGTTTTATTCTTTGAATTATGGTTTTCTATTACATTGGGTTTATAGTTCACGGTTTATGTTCTTGTTCTGCGCCTCATGTTTCCTTGTCTCTGTGTGTAGCCCGTGTCTTTGAGCGTGTCTGTAAGTTCAGTCGGTGTGTTTCCTGTTTTACTTTGAAAGTCTGTGTCTCATGTCAGTGTTTCTGGTTTTGCTTCCCTTGTCTCGTTAAGTCTGATTTCTCCCAGCTGTGTTTCCCTCCTGTCTCCCATTCACTGATTACTCCTGTGTGTATTTAAGCCCTGTGTTTTCCTTGCTCTGTGTTGCATTGTATCCTCACCAAGCTATGTGTTCTGCCTGCCTAGTCTATTTTGTACTTTCAAGTTTGGCTAGGGTTTACCTGGTGTCCAGCAATAAAGCTGCTTTTGAGTTTAATTTTCTGTCTCTGTGTTTGAAGTCTGCATTTGGTCCTCCATTCCTGCCTGCCTGCACACAGCACATGCCAGCTTCAGCTTGGAATGATTTTGGCTAAAGCTGTCATGAGGGTAGCAGAGGTAGAGTCAGTACACTCAAAGGCAGAGATGTGCAGTAGGGCACGTGGTAGCAAGTTACAGTTTAATTGCAGGAAGTTGCTCTTAAAAGTACAGTTTCCTCAAAACTATCCACATCAACCCAGAGATGGTGGGTGATAGAAAAATTTCATCAATGGAGTTGTTATCAAACAGGTTTCATAAATCATCACAAGAGTTTGAATTTTTAAATAATATTCTAGACCTCAAGACAATTTTTGCATAACACCTTAGATTTACCGATACGCTGCAGATGGTGTGATGCTATGAAAGTAACAGATCTCCAAATGTCTTGAGATGTCATATACTCAATACATGACTATTTTCACTGGAGTTGCATTGTAATTATCCAACAATCAGTCAACTATTATTATCAATTACAAAATCGAGATGGCTTTATAATTAGTGACTTACCCTCAGCGTTAAAGCCAGAATTAGGTCAAGATGTTAGATTCTTGCTAGTTGCAGTAACAACCTCAGAAATCCACACGTGTGCATCATCCAACAGACATCTGCAAGTGTGCTGAAAGAATAATGGACGCAAAAAAACCTAGTCTACAGTATCTTTTCATGGTGCCGATATTTTATCTATGAATAAACAGGAAACACAATATGATGTGTGTTTCATAGGTCAGTAGTTGAGACATGAAGCAAAGATTTGGGGATTTAGTGATATAGTTAAGAAAATATAAACACAGTACCGTCCCAAAAACCACCGCAGCCGAGTCAGATTTCCCCTCTGATTCTTTTCTTCTGTCCCCAGAGTCACATTAACACAGTGTAACTCTTTGACCTTTTCATAACTCCCTTGTTATTGGTCTCTGTGCCCAGAACAGCCTGAGGGATGTAATGGTTAAAAAACACAGAGCATCCTCCTGGTCTGCATCAGTGCTCACCATCCCCCAGTGTTAGGACAGCCGTTTATAAAATACACGTACAAACATCCGACATGCAAAAGTCTTAAATCTTGTCTCCCAGTCCCCAGTCAAATGCTGTTTCCAACAGAGCATGACTTCTCTGTAGCCGATCACGTTGATGGTTCTGCGTTTTTAAATCAATATCCTAAAATAACTTTTGTGAAAGTATGGATTGGCTTATTACCTTCAAAGCAGCAATTTGTTAACTTTAAATAGTAAAAATCATTAGTTCAACAGCCCACAGCTTAGAGCTGTGAAAAATGTGTTCCCTTTCATTATTTAAATTGAAAATTATTAATCAAAAAATATTAAATGGAATTATATGTAATCAAATAAAATGGCTTACACAACTGTTACATTAAGGGTTGTGAAATAGCAATCATCAAAAAAATGTATTAAATAAAGATCTGCACTGACATTTGTGGAGTTATTTTTTTCTTAAAAAGGAAAAACATACAGTGGCTTGCAAAAGTATTCGGCCCCCTTGAACTTTTCCACATTTTGTCACATTACAGACACAAACATGAATCAATTTTATTGGAATTCCACATGAAAGACCAATACAAAGTGGTGTACACGTGAGAAGTGGAACGAAAATCATACATGATTCCAAACATTTTTTACAAATAAATAACTGCAAAGTGGGGTGTGCATAATTATTCAGCCCCCTTTGGTCTGAGTGCAGTCAGTTGCCCATAGACATTGCCTGATGAGTGCTAATGACTAAATAGAGTGCACCTGTGTGTAATCTAATGTCAGTACAAATACAGCTGCTCTGTGACGGCCTCAGAGGTTGTCTAAGAGAATATTGGGAGCAACAACACCATGAAGTCCAAAGAACACACCAGACAGGTCAGGGATAAAGTTATTGAGAAATTTAAAGCAGGCTTAGGCTACAAAAAGATTTCCCAAGCCTTGAACATCCCACGGAGCACTGT
>VVHJ01063588.1:0-11878 GCA_015107715.1 Tylochromis polylepis | reverse complement strand
AGTGGGGGTGAATGATAAATTTAATAACACTCTGGCTGGTTCAGAAACCCCTCTTGTGCTGGAGATTGAAGCGAAGACACTCTGTACAGTTTGATCATAAGCACACACCACTGCAATGGGGAGAGCCGCTTCAGAAATCGGTGGGTCTCACCGTACAATGGCCGGCTGCTCCTTTTATTGACACACAATCATAAATCATGTACAGACAAGAGAGGGTGGTCTTCCATCCTATACATTGAGTGTGTATGTGTCGGCCTACGTGCAGAATTGCACATAGTCCAGCCACCCCAAAGTTGTGCTGAGTCACGCTTGCTCAAGTGGAAAGTTACTGGCTCTCTGCCAGTAACTCCTATCAATAACATGTTTAATACAGTGTATTACAAATGACAATAACTCTTACCGTGAAGGTCTGAATCGGAAGCGGAGATGGGGAACTAGTAACCGGGGACGCATGCCGCGCTGGCCGAAGGGAGCCGTAGTTTCTCTCCTGCTTACGCTCCCGCAGTCTGTTGTCTATGCAGAGCATTAGCGATACCAACTCCTCAAAGGAGGATGGCTCATCTCGAGAAGCTAGCTGATCTTTCATGTCATCATTAAGCGACTGCAGGTAGATTCCCTGCAGTGCTTGATCCGACCACCCCGCCTCAGCGGCGGTACGGATATCAATCAGGTAATCCGCAATGCTTCGCCAGCCCTGATTGAGATTCAGCAACTTCCAAGCCGAGCTCCCCTCAGAAATCAGGAGAGCAAAAGTCTTTTTGAACTCACCCAAAAACACATCATAGTGGCAAAACAGCAACGGATGTCTGGGCAGATATGCCTCAGCCCACTTTAATGCTCGAGCACGTAATTTCCCGACTAGATAGGATATCCGAACGGCGCTGGAAATGAAAGAGCGAGGCGAGCGACCGAATGCCAGCTCGCACTGGAGGAGGAAACTGCTACAGCCCCCCGGGACACCGGAAAATGGCTCCGGCTCAGGGGAGGCTGCGTCGTGAATCACTGGTATTTGCTGGGGCTCGGGAACTGCAGTAGCCTGGGGTGGAGGTGTTGACGCGGGCGCCTGTGTGGAAGTGCCAAGAGTGGGATCCGAATCAGCAAAGGGTTGAAGCGACTGAATAGCAGATTCCATTTTTGCCTGTTTGCCAGAGAGTATATTTACTTGTGCTAGCAGGAACTGAAGTGTTTGTTCGTGACTTCCAATGATAGCGCCCTGTTTAGTAATGGCTGTCCGGGTTGGATCTGCTGAGTCCATGTGTCTGGCCAGATTATACTGTCATGGCAGAGTGGCCCGTGAAGAGGGATGGACTCAGGAGCAGACTCAACACCGGAGGCGCGTAGCGAGTTAACAAAGATGTTTATTTACAAAAATCAAGAATTGTCAAACAACTGAACTGTGACTGTGAGCTAGGTTAACATGAAACATGAACTGACAGACGATCACTAGATGGGCAAGGCAAAATCATGAACACTGTGAGAGCTGGATGCGGGAACGGGGCCGGGGGGGAACTATGGTTGACCATGGGCACTAGAACAGAGGGAGAGAACAGTCAGAGTGGTCCAGAGGTATAATGAATATTTCCAAGAGTCATACTGAGGCCCCTTACTTGCTCGCAGGTGGAGATACACGGGAGGGGAATGTCACGGTCCTGGGTCGGTGACCCAGTGGTTTTGATTTATTTTGTTATTATTAATCACTGATTTCAACCTAGGTCAGGCTGCATGTCCGTCACTTCCTGTTTTATGTTGAAGGTCTGTTTTTGGTGAATGTTTTCAGTTTTGTCTACGTGTGTTGTTTGGTTTATTAGGTTCAGCTGTGTCTCCCTCCTGTGTCCGGTCCCCTCGTTATCTACTGTGTATTTAAACCCTGTGTGTCCTTGGTTCAGTGTGGCGTCGTACCCTCATGTACCCTCATCTCATCTGTGTGTTCCGTCTGCCAGCCTGCCTACCGGGTTGTTGTTGTTGTTGTTGTTGTACGGAGAACAACAATAAAAGCCATTTAAGTTGCCAGCACGCAGATCATGACAGGGAAGGCATGAAAGCAGAGGTCCGGGTGAGTATGGACACAACACTGGAGCGCGGGGAGGCAGGCAGGTGAGAGGCAACATGAGTGAGAGGCTTTACCGGCAGCAGCAGACCTGAATCCAGGTGAGCAAGTATGGCAACACTGAGAGGTGAGCTCCGGGAACTGACTATGAAATAGGAGAACAAGGTTAGTACACACACACACTATGATTTAACTGGAGATACACGAGGCCACAGACTAACATGGGTTAGCAGATCATCTGGCGGACACTAGTTGAGAGCGTCGATCATATATACTGCCGGTGTAATTGCCGTCAGGTGGTGATCCAAGGAGGAGCAGCGGGGCTCCACCCAGAAAAGAAGAGACGCTGCAGTGGAAAAATACCATGATTCACCCGGCCCATGACACAGTGTTGGAATAGATGCAGTGTGTCATCTGAACGTCTTTTTAAATTAGCTTTGTCCCAGAGAAGAGGGAGGCATTTCTAGATCATGTTAATGTATGGATTCTTCTTTACATGATAGAACTTGTAAAGAAGAAGCAATGCTGTGTTCCTGGATGATGATTTCTGGAAGTGTTCCTGAACCCATTCACTGATTTCCACGATGGAATCGTGCATGTTTTTAATGCAGTGCTCCTTGAAATCCAAAGATCATGGTCATCCAATACTGATTTTCAGCCGAGTACTAGCACTGTATAGGATGAGATATTCAAAGTCTTCACAATTTTACACTGAGGAAGATTATTATGAAATTGTTCTACATTTTGTAGATGTTGTTTTTTCTGATTGGTGAACCTCTGCCCATCTTTACTTCTGAGAAACTCTGCCTCTTTAAGTTGCTCTTTTTACACCCAATCATGCTGCTGATCTGTAGCCAGTTAACCTAATCAGTTGCAAAATGTTCCTCCAGCTGGTTCTTTTTAGTACCACTTACTTTTCCAGCCTTTTGCCCCTGTTCCAACTTTTTTTAGACATGTTGCTGCCATCAAATTCACAGTGAAAATAATTTTCTCAGTTTAAACTGAGAATATATCTGATAAGTTTTCTATATTCTATTGTGAATAATATACAGGTTTGTGAGATTTTCAAATTTTTGTATTCTGTTTGTATTAACATTTTAAACAGCATCCCAACTTATATTTGGAATTGGTGTTGTACAAACACCTGATGCACCATAGGAAAAGCAGCAAAAAGCAGCAGACCAAGCCAAATAATAATGAAATCAAAAAGAACTAGGTTTTTCAATATTTATAGTATTTGTTATCTTAACTTTACTTTCTGCAAATATCTCTCCAAATTATTTTTATTGAACAATTTCTGATTATAAAACACAAATAGAAATGCACAGTATTTTGCCTCAGTATCTCATCCAGCAAACTTCGCAGCTAAAAGGGGAAAATCCCTGCTCAGTCAGCAGCACATGCCTGGGGGCGTGACCTAGCCAGTCAGCCAGCAAAATTTTCCTCTTTAGGGATGCCGGTGACTTTCCCATCTTTAGTCTCTGGCGATAGCGCTGTGGAGATTAACTGTCGTTTCTTCCAAATCTAATGGAGTTTTAAGAAGATTAATTAATATTAATCATTTATCAATATGCTACAAGTAAGTATTTATCTATTTAGTATTACTATTACTATCCTTTACTGCAACACAGTAATTCAAAGAACAGGCAAAGTATGACATATTCAAGCAGAAAAGTAATAGACAATCTAAATAGACAGATGACGTATGTCTCTTGGATTTTTAATCTACAATTTTTGAAATTTTAGGAAACATAAAAAGTTAAAAAAAAGAATGTAATTCTAAACTTGAGATTTGCATTCTTTTTCACGTTTATTAAAAAGAGTTTAACAGGAGCACTAACAAAGGTGTACTGTTAAATGTTCACGTATTTTAGAGAAAACTGGTTATGGTTCTTTGTAACAATTAGTCTCATGAGTGAAATGTAATTTTTCCTCTGCAATGTCATCCTTTACAAAATGTCTTACCGAGGTTTATATAGGAGAAACAGTATTTTCCAATGACCAAGCAAAAGCTCTTCATCTCAAGCTTATGCTTTGTATTCACTTTAAGTTGCTCCTGTCTACAGCTTCTTGGCGCAGAAGAGAAATAGTGTGCGTGTTTTGTATGTGTGCCCACTTGTCTGTCTGCTGGCCCTCCACGTGTGCATGCTGGTTTATTTGCCATATGCCAAGGGCTCTTTGAAACAGAGGCACCATTATCCATTCATCAGGCCTGCAGCATGAGTGTCAGCCACTTTCCCTGATCTACAGTCTAATTTACACCTCAGACACCGGCTCTCCTCCCTCTCGAAGCCCTTATTGACCCAAAACAGGATTCACAACTATAAATCTACAAATGTTGCACCACTGCTGAATCCAGCTGGTCAGTTTGAGCCTCATTTGAAAGGTAGATGTTTTGAAGCTATGCACTAACCTAATAAAGTAGATCAATGAAACCAGAGGTGACTATTTAAAAGTTAGTATTTAGCGCAAATTTCTATTTTAAAGTTTAAATCAATAACCAGTGCTGTGTTCTGAGAAAATTGGGTTCTCATAAACAGCAGCTACAGTAAGAGACAAGTCTTACACTTTCTTTTACCCCTTACTTATTTCTTTCAGCCCTTTTATTGTAGCAGAGCTGTAAGACCAGATATTGATTGTATGCTAAGGACTAATGGGTATGACAAAAGCAATACGAAAAGGCTTGGAAGAGAATGACAAAACATTAAGAAGCAAAGTGGATAAAGAAAAATGGGGATACTGAGAACAATAGTCTCAAAGAGCAGAAGACGAGGTCACAAAAGAGGAGGAATTAGGGACAAAGTGATAACCGATCAAAAAACAACCAATGACAGAATCACTGCTTGGTTTCAGTGTCTTACTTTGAGGAACATACATTAACTACATCTTCACAAAATCAAAGTTTTAAGAAGCAGTGAATTCAAATACAGGAGACAGTAAGCTAGGATATGTCCTATTTGTATAGCGATTTGTTTTTTGCATTTATTTGGTTGACATCAATATTATCGGCTGACAGTAGCTATTTGCTGATTCATCAGTATTTGCATTTATTATGGCTGATAAGAGAAAATTTAAAAAGTAAATAAGAGATGAAAGAAACACCCTTCAACTCTATCATGAACACTGACATTACATATTCTGTCCACCAGAGGGCACTCTGCAACTTCCCTGTTGCTAACCCATGTTTGGAATGCCATGCAGAAAACAACCAGCTGTTTTGAGAAGAGGTTGGCAGAGCACACAAGAGTAAATAAATAACTACAGATAACAAATGTTAGGGAAATCCATTTATATTTTGTGTGTCTAAAAGAAAAATATCAGATGATATAACCAATTTTGAAATGGCTAAATATCAGTATTAGCTGTAAAAATCCTATATCAGTCCTATATCTATTATATCTTTCTGCTCACTGTTCATAAAATTAACCCATCACATTAAATAAAATGGTTACCCAGTGGATTCTAATATGTCACTAACAAGTCCAGTCCAACCATCCGTATATGAGGTCAGACTTGAACATCAGGATGCTGAAACTAGCCCACCGAATTGGAGGTCATTTTGAAAGTTACATTAGCACTATTTCCATAATTAAGTTTGTAAATTAAAAAAGAAAAAAAAAGTCTCACTTTGTACTAACACAAAATTTAAGTTTGATACCCAGCCCTGGCAGAGAGATTGGGTTGAATTTACACGCTTTAGAAATGTTAGGCTGAGAATAAAATCAGGACAGCGGTTGAGATAGTTTCTTCTCACCTGAAGCTCCGCAGGCTAAAAGTTCAGAGGCAAAACTAAAGAGGCAACACGCTGACAGAGAGAGGCAGGAGAGAGAAGGAGATGGACATCGATTGAGGTCCAAGAGCGTTTGGCATCCCTTTCTCTCCACA
This sequence comes from Tylochromis polylepis, assembly GCA_015107715.1. NCBI lineage: Eukaryota > Metazoa > Chordata > Actinopteri > Cichliformes > Cichlidae > Tylochromis > Tylochromis polylepis. Next base: position 5,946 of record VVHJ01063588.1, on the reverse strand, counting down.
AATGAGTCTCAAGGTATCTGCTTTCTTCATCCCCTGATGCCTCCCTCCTCTCCCTCTCTCCGCCTTTAACCCCTACCTGATCAGGTCTGCTCCTGGCTTCTCTGCTGCCCACAGGAAATAATTATAGCCATAGTGAAACTCTCCACCTATTTCTTCTGTCCCCTGAGAAGCACGTTCTTCCAATTAAGAGGTGTGCCGCATCTCTGAACTCATTCCTCTTTACTCCCATGGTCTCTAGATTTTACAGTGTCTACTGATGGAAGCCAATTAAGAGGAAACGGCCTATACATAGGTAACGTATATGTGTGGACTGAATTTGAATATTGTTACTGCTAAGTGTTGTTAACTGGTGTACAGCTTTTCTCAAACACTCTAAGGAATCTTTGTGGTTTATAACGTTTCTGACAATGCCAACCTAATGTGTGGTCATATAGCACTTTTCTTTCTATATGGCCTGTGGTTAAGTCATAATGAATGTGCAGTGTAATGTTGAATGTCTACCCAGAGACCTAATTTATCAAGCAAAGGCCAACAGTGTCAAAGCCATTTCCTCATGAGATGCAGCCAAACAGCAAATAACTAAAAGACTCTGTAATGTACACTGTGTGGCCAGATGTACCTGAATTCCTTCAACCGTTCAAGATAATGCAAAGTGTCAGGTCTACTATCACTGCAAAATACTGATTTATCTGTTTTTATGGGGTGCATATTTAATGGTTTTATACAGGAGCAATCTCAACACTGTGATGTGTCCAAATGACCCTTGAATGTGCTTTTATCTGGAGCTCCAGTGTAACTGCAATTTCCATTTAACTTCTATTTTTAAGAGGAAAAGAAATGGTGATCATAATGTGAATCTCCTGCAGTGGTGCTTTTAGCTTTACTTTAAAATCCACAGACTTTAAATGGCAGCACACAGCAGCTATATTGAAACATATCGTGAATGATAGATTAAAGAGCATTTCTAGAACGTGCAGACCGGTAGCATACATGTATCCCCTGTGGAACTTCCCAACCAGCAAATGTTCTTTACTTCATCGTTCCAGTCTTGTTATTTTTGATCTTTCCCTGTACTAAGTGCAATGCTGTAAGCTTGCTGAAACCTCACATACAGTACAAACAAACCCACAGACTATTTTTTCTGATATATATGTCTCTGGTATTTGTCCTGCTGACGTTTATGGTATGATTACACAGCACGACTTCTTCTGCAGCAATAGTTAGCTTGACAACTATCTGGACACTGACAATTTTTTGCAATTTTGCATCTGTACACCAACACAGTGGATTTAAAATCAAAGAATGTATGTAGTTGAAGCACAGACTTTCAGCTTTAATTTCAGGGGTTTAACAAAAGTATTGCATTAGCTGTTTAGAAATTACAGCTGGTGTTTTTACTTGTGGGGTTCAAATTTAATTGGACAATTGACTGACAAGCACTTTCATGGCCAGCTGAGACCTATTCCCTTGTTATTCCATGAGAAATAAAGCAGATAAAAGACTGGGAGTTGATTCCAAATGTTGAACTTCTCTTTGGTAGCTGTATGCTGGAACTCTTAATAGGGGGTCCAATCAGGTGTTGATGCAGCTGAAGGAGACAATCGTTAGGCTGTAAAACAAAAAAAACTACAATTAAGAAGAAAAAGAACCTTTAAGAGTGGCCAAATGAACAATCCCATACCCAATCTTAAAAAACATTAATGCACTGGCCAGCTCACAGCAACACCCAAAGGCCTGAAAGACTACAAACTGAAGTGAATGATCACAGAATTATTTCCTTTTTTTAAGAAAAACAATTTCACAATACCTAACCAAGCTCAGAACACTCTCATGGAGGCATACATATCATTATCAAAGTTGAAAATCAAGAGGCGCCTTCATGAATGTAAACACAAAGGGTTTACAACGAGATGAAAACCACTGGTTACAATCAAAAACAAGAAGACCAGATTTGACGTTACCAGCAAATATCTAAAAGAGCTGTACAGTTCAGGAAAAAAATCTTTGGACAGGTAAAACCTCTGGTGATCGAAAGCTCTGGTGAAAACATGGTGGAATTAGTGTTGTGGCATGAACATTTATGGCTGCCAGTTGAATTGGGTCATGAGTGTTTACTGATGATGTGACTGCTGATAGAAGTAGCGGGATAAATTCTGAAGTGTACAGGACCATAGTCTCTGCTCAGAGCGAGCCAAATGCTGCAAAAATGATTGGATGCCACTTCACAGTGAAAATGGATAATGACCCAAAGCATACTGCAAAACTAACCCATGAGATTCTCAAAGCAAAGAAATGTGATATTTCTCGATGCCCAAGTCAGTCACCTGATCGCAGACCAATAGAGCTTGCTTTTCTGTTATTAAGTACTAAATTCAATGAAGAAAGACCCACAAACAAGCAGCAACAGCCACCTTCAAAGGAAACACAGCATTCATTGATGTCCAAAGAATATCAAGAAATGCTGTGATCAGGCACCCAAGTATTAACAATAGTCATTATGTTTAAAATTATGTTCATTTGTGCTTTTAATTTTGAGCATCTGAAAATGAGAGATGATGTACAAAAATGTAATACTTTTGCATCAAGTGTCTTTTAAGAAAAGCTGAAACGCTGGACGTTAATCACATCTAGATTTAAAATCCACTGTGGAGGTATACAGCGACAAAACTGCAAAAACTAAATGTCATTGTTCAAAACTATATGGATCTAACTTTATCACCCATGTTAGCCCCACTCTGTGGGCCAAATTCTCAGGGTAAGCAGACAGCAGATGTTTCAGTAGTTCGATGAAGTGGCTAGAATAGCGCCAAACCATCTAGCGAGATTTAAACAACTGGACCAGAAGCACCCCCTGCCTCTAGACCAGATTTTCACACTGCTCCTGGTCAAAAGGAAAACTGGGAGGCTGTCACTCACAGTATCACGACTCCAGTTTGAATGAAGTATGGTTATCTTTTTAGGAGGAATTCATGCATAGTCAGAGGAGTGAGGGAGGAATGATGTGATATCGCACAAAGGAGAAATCAGACTTCTTATCCTCCCCAGGAAGCTGCAGTACAGCATGCCTAAGCTGGTAATGCTCAGTACTATGCTTGATTAGAGCCAGTGCATAATGCTGTCTGGAGTTTTAACCCAGCACCCAGTGAGATAGTTATGATGTAAACGTACATGAGTTGCAGGTAAAGGTGAAACTGGGAAAGGCCAACATGTTGGTAGAAATCTAAATGTAATGGAGACTGTAACAGTATTGAAGTGTGTTACAACATGCATCTATTTTTTTCTTTTTCCCAATAATATTTTGGGGTTTTTTTTAACAACATTACTAAAAAAAGAAAAATGTGAAGCTAACTTGGTCATTACAGTGTTCCTAACAGAAACTAAAACAGATAGAGGGAAACTATTAAAGTAAAAATAGCAATTGTATGACACGGATTAGGAATTAATTAAAGTGATTCTAAATGTAATTAGCAAGGGAAAACTCAGCAAGTTTACCAGGAAAATCCAGGTTTTTTTAGTTGCAGGCTGACTATGATCTGATGGCAGCTGTCTGGCAGCTTGCTGGATGAGGAAGAAAACTGCTTTATGCAGATGTCTAAGAGCAGAATGTACAGTTCAATTAAGAATAGCAGCCAAAAGAGATGGGCGGGAAAGAGAAGGGAGACGGTGCATGTAAACAGATGTTACTGGTACCGCTTCTCTCTCTGGGCCATTATTACCACCTATAAAAGATTACAGGCATATGAAGGAAATTGTTGAAAGCACACAAACAGTTTCAAATGTCACCGAGTTCTAATGACGAGGCACGGCATTATAATTTCACAGCTCATCGTCTGACCCTCGTCACATACAGGTTCGTCACAGGTTTTGCTTTTCTCTCCCTGCAAGTGGGCCACACTTAAGAGAAAACGTGCTCAACACACGCACGCCTTTCACACACAAATAAAGTCGGAGTTGGATCATGCTGACACGCTGTCAAATTCACCTCAGACTGTAGCAAAGGTGAAGGTCTTTTAAGTTACAGCATCAAGGTTTTGTGGATACAGGAGTAGTTAAATTAGGCCAACAACGGGGAGAAGACACTCTGTGTGATCAAAGGCTAGACTGATACCCATCTGAGTGTCCAACGTTGCGGGGACGAAATGGATGTTTTTGAGAGACAAAAAGAAGAAATTTCAGAAAAAAGAAGAAATTTCATCTGAGAGTTTATCTCAACAGCAATTATGTCTGCTCCTTGGACAGAGATGGAAGCAGAGGGATAGACAGGCAAAAGCTAAAGTTGTAGAGGAAAGAGAGAGCCAAGAGCATAAATACCAGAGGTTGAGTAAGACCTTGATATAATTTGAGTTTGATTAATGAAGAGGCAGTGAGGAGAAATGAACAGGAAATCAAGGAGGACAAAGCCGAATCCTGTTCTTTGATCTTCTAGTCTCTTCCAGTGAGACTTTGTGCACTCAAAGCAGCAGCAAGCGCAGTGACTCACACCTGTTCCTATAGCTATAAAACACAAAGGAAATGGAGTTAGGTTACTGGCTTGTCACAATCACCGACTGAAGGAGGATCTGATGGTGAAGTATACATACTCTGAGCCCTTTAGATACACGTATAAAGTTCAGTCAGTGCTCTGTACGTTGTGATGGCGTGACCTTCTTTTATCCTCTCATGACCACTTTCAGCTGCTGCACCATCAGTGCACATACTGCCAATCCATGGTCACAGACAGTATTGCAGCTGCAATGACAAGTGTCATTTTGGGTGCTTTTTATGAAGACTAGATACAGAGATAGGAGACAAACAGGAAAGGAAAATGGCTCCCAAAAGAGGAGCACAGCCTGCAATGAGCCAAGGGCCATGAATCCGATTAATAGTGTGATGTGAGAGCTAATGCTACTGCTGCTCAGTGTCGGGGTATGGATCATTGAGATAAGAGCCGCAGCTAAATGTGGAGGGACAGCCAATTGTAAATGGTCTGTTATCTAATCAGCCAATGAGGCAGAGTGTCTTTTATGAGCGGCAGTGCTACAGATATGTCAGCACCGCCACAACCTCTCCATGGAGTTTGTTTTAGGAATATCAGAAGTTTCATTTCAAGGATTTCGCTAAGATCAGTTTTCTCCATTATGCCATAATCAGGGCCAATAAACATTCTGGCACTAACAAAAAGACAAGAGGCCAAACTAGAGGTGGCAGAGTTGAAGAAGATTTGATTTCCACTTGGACGTGTGCAGAGGGGGGATAGTGGATGATGTTGAAGATGGAGCTGCCAAGCAGGAGGAAAAGAGGAAGACCATGGAGAAGATTCATGGAAGTAGTGAAGGAGAAAATGCAGAGGGTTGGCGTGACAGAAGAGGATGTAAGGGATAGGGTGAGATGGAGGCAGATGATCTGCTGTGGTGCAGGGTGCAGACAAAGAAGAAGACACAGTCACTAATATAGACGCTGCTGGGAAGTGCTCTGATGTTTGAATGTAATCCTGCTGAAAATTATTTAGAATTTAAAGAAAAAAAGCTGTGGATAGAAAAAGATTTGCCTTTCAAGGCAATTAATTAATCTCAACTATTTTTTAAAAAATCCAGATGAGGAACATTATTCTTACAGATTTATAGTGGTTATTAAATTTTCTAGCTGTCCAAATGCATTTAATTCAATTCAATTCAATTCAATTTTATTTATATAGCGCCAAATCACAACAATAGTCGCCTCGAGGCGCTTAATATTTGTACAGTAGATCGTACAATAATAGATACAGAGAAAACCCAACAATCATATGACCCCCTATGAGCAAGCACTTTGGCGACAGTGGGAAGGAAAAACTCCCTTTTAACAGGAAGAAACCTCCGGCAGAACCAGGCTCAGGGAGGGGCGGCCATCTGCTGCGACCGGTTGGGGTGAGAGAAGGAAACAGGATAAAGACATGCTGTGGAGGAGAGACAGAGATTAATAACAGAT
>VVHJ01063586.1:4436-15419 GCA_015107715.1 Tylochromis polylepis | reverse complement strand
ACATATGGAGAAAGAGGTGGCAGATCATTTAAAGGCACTAGCAGCCTTTATGTGTTCATTTCTTTGTGCACACTCAAAAGCCACTTCACGGTATTTGAGTATGCACAAAGAAATGACATTTTGATCCAGCTGGCAGGGATATCAGAGGCAAAAGCAGGTTGGGTTAAGTTTGCATTTATTAAGAAAAAGTAATAAGGAACATTAATAATTATTTCCCCAGAAAATGCTCATTATCAGTTATCAAAATGCAGATAGTTCACAGAGAAGCAAAATTGGGTACTTATTTAGAGCGTAGAGTTTCAATCTGAAAGTAATTGTGATTGTCATTGTGAACTTTGCAGACAAAACCAAGTCCTACAACTACGTTGGATTGGTTGATGTTGCCGACACTGGTGCAAAGTTTTTAAGGTGAAGTAGTAATAGGTCTGTGAATGGAAAGCCCATCTTCACTTTCAAAGAAAATGATGACGGAGTCATCCCTAGAGAAGATGAGCATAAAAACACTACCTACATCACAAAAACAGCAGTGGGTAGCATCAACAAGTGGGATGTTATGGAGTAGGCCAGATCTGTGAAGAGAATTGCAGTTAATTTCCTCTTCATTTGAATTTCATTTTCTTCTGAGCATGTGGTCATGTGGTGGTAGGCCTTGTTTAAGAAAATTGACTTTGAGTTTCATTAAGTTTCTCATGTTGATTAGGCTACATGGTCTTTGTCCTCCACATGTAGTTTTTATTTGTTTTTGTTTTGTTTCTTGTAGTCTGTTAGGGTTAGGGTTTTCATTTAACCTCTGATTCCAAACTTTTTTTTTAACTTGAAACACGGTAAGTTTCTCAGGGGAAAAGCCTAGCTGGACAGGCTGGACAGGTAGAATCACTGTGGGAGGAAACCAGAGTATCCAGAATGAACCAGGTACATTTAAACTAAATCATACTAAATCAAACTAAATCATGGATACTAAATCATCTTGGTGGAGATGTGAGAAATGCACTATTACGTCTTGCTAAGTAGAAATAATTTTCCCACTTCTCACATAGATTTTTTTTTGCTGTTGTTTTGTTTATTTCAATTGAGACATTTTGTCCTTAAATACCTGAGGTTTTTTTTTTCTAACAAAAATGTACTTTGTGATTCACAAATGTTATGCATAATAAAGCTAATGGCTGCATTAAAGCAGAATTATGTTAAGATTTTACACTCAGTTTCATACAGTCTGGAAAAACTCTTTTTTTAGTTATCACAGTTTTTCAGCTCTCTTGTTCCCTCTACTCTAAATCTGAGTAAGTCCTTTTTAATGGTAACATCAAGACTTCAGCGTAATAATCCACAGGAACCCACTAACATTAAAGATACTTTGACACTGTTCAGCTGTCTGAAATTCACACACATCTTCTAATATAATTTTCAACACTGCATTCACTTCTAGTGAACTTTTCCCATTTTGTCATCACACCCCACCCCAAGCCCTAGGGTGGAGGCCAGAACCCCTCCTAAAACAGGTCCTGTTAGTTTAAGTTAGGACAGTATGAAGTATGTCTCAATTAACCTCAGTATGAAGCCCCTTCCATTTTTTTCATACTGTGGAGGACAATTAGCTGAAATTGCATGGTCATCAGTTAATACAGTTCGCCTGACTCTCCATGCTTTAAATGCCTGCTGAGTCAGGACTGTGTTCCCTGCTCTTTTTTCTTCATTAGTGTGGCATCCATCTTCTTTTGTGAGTCTGGTAGTTTCGTTTTGTGTTTTATTTAAATGTAGCCCTTGTGTGGACTCCTGTTACCTTTGCCATTTTGAAATGTATGGTAGCTCTACAGTACTTGTGTCTTTAGTTCTGTCAGCATGGTTACAACTTGACTTGTTGGCAACATGAAAGGCAAAATCTGCAGTTCCCTGAATGGTGATGCGGGGTGTTTATCCAAAAATGAATGTTGGGATAGATCAGGAGTCTCCAACTCCAGTCCTCGAGAGCTACTGTCCTGCAGCTTTTAGATGCCTCCTTGTTCCAACACACCTGAATCAACTGAATGGCTTGTTACCAGGCCTTTGCCAAACCTGATGGCATGCTGAAACGGTAATTCAACCATTTGATTCAGCTGTGTTGGAGTAGGGATGCATCCAGAAGTTGCAGGACAGTAGCTCTAGAGGACTAGAGTTGGAGACCCCTGGGATAGATTATAAAAGATGTACATAGTTCTACACCTGAAAAGAGAAGACGAATCAGTAGTGCCAAGAGAAATCCATCAGCAAGTGACTGTGACTGTAAAAACAATTCCAACTGTTCAAAGTTTGAGAAAACTGCCCTTATCTCACCTTACATCTGCCCTGAATAAATATTTTCTTAGGGAGCTGCTAGTCTCAAGTCATGCCAACTTTCTCATTTGTTGCAGTGTCTCATCTATTCCTTGTGTCCCCAAGGACTGTCTGTGACAAACACTATTGTAAAATAAGAACACTCATCCACTTAAGGACATCGTGCTAGGTGTATAGACTCATAGTGTAGCTTACCAAAGCACTGAAACATTTTGTGAAATGTTTTCAAACGTGTCTATAACTGTTCAGCTAATTATGACTGATTTCTTATTTGGACAAGAAATACTCACACCACACCTGTATTTTTGGAACTGCAAATTCATGGGACTGTTTGGCGACCTCATGCTGGTATGCAGTTGTCACTGAATGAAATGCACAGTAGGAACAGGGGAAAGTAAAGAGGAAAATTGCAAAATAAAAGGACCCGTTTTACAAGTTGACTTTCCCCCTTCACCCCCGGGGGATTACTTCGTCACCTACACCCTGGGGGCCTGGGTGTTGGAGCTGGTGAAAGAATAGGAATCTGAAATCAGAAATAAAAGAAATCTTGAAACCTTTGAATGAGTTTCCAGTTCTTGTAGGTATAGATTATATTCAATAATACAGAAATAAAATGAAAAAAGGCAAAAGAGAAAAATCTGAAGAGAGGTTCAGATAAAACTGATGATGTAATAAACATAAAACTTCTGAGCACTACTCTCTAATTAGATTTGTATCACAATGTTCAAATACAACCATACTGCCTGTACACCCCCTTGTTCTTGTGGATTACCACTCTTAAGTCTTGATGTTACTATAAAAAAAAATAGGACTTAACATAAATTAACTTTGTGAGTTTTTGGTAAGATTTTGTAATTTACTCCTTAATGCCTATATGTCTGCAATAAATCTCATGTCCAAAAACAACACTCAGCTATTTAAACAAAACTAAAACTAAAATAAAATCAAGTCTATGTGAAATGAATGAATGAATGATCATTAAAAAACAGAGGAGATGGTGTGGGGAACCACTTAGCATGAAATAAGATTGCACCAGGATGGTTTAGTCTCCAGACCCACCTGATGTGGTTTTCCAGTATGCTTTGCATCAATGCTGGGTGGATCAAAGAGTCACCGATGGCCTGAATAAGTCCACAGGGCTAATGACCACCATGCGTCACCAGTCAGGTAAAATCTGAAACTTAAGTCCAATTCCAGCACTAAGGTATACAGGTATACATGACTGAGTAATCTAAAATAACAATTCAACAGTTTTAATAAGAGGTCATTTTGGGCTCAGAGCAGGACTTTCTGAAACTGACACCACAAAAACAAATGAATAAAAGGATTTAACTGGCTGTTTTTCACTACTTTTGATGTTACCTTTATATTTCACCTTTAAAAACTATTAACCTTGCTTTGGTTGACATTCTTTTGAGCACAACCTCACGTCAGTACAACAGATTTAATAAGAGGCTCAGAGAAGGATTTTCTGAGGCTGAAACTGCACAAAAACAAATGAATGAATGACAGTTTTCTGTTTAGTGATAAATGATAACATCTGACACATGAGTTGTTTAACCCTCTGGGGTCCAGGGTTTAATTGGTTGTTTTTCACTACTTTTGATTTTACCTTTATATTTCACCTTTAAAAATGATTTACTTTGCCTTGGTTGATATCCCTCCTTTTAGCACAACCTCACATGTCTCAATTTACAGTTATTGTTTCATTTTGACATACTGTATTAACACCATCATTAAATCTGAGTAGGAAAAAGTCATGTTTTTTACTGTAAAAACCACAAACATGTTTAAAGAATCATTTTCATAACTTGAAAAATTGTAAATTAAAAAAAACTTATGTATGAGTGCCCTCATTGTTTTAACACACAAAACAAAACAAAAGACCACACTACACACTAAATACACACTTTCACAACTACACACACTACGTCTCAAAACTCGCTCTCTCTCGCCGCTGTCACTCCTAAAACTTTCTCCTCTTTATAAACAACCAAATGTCACATGTTGCCATATTATTTTTTTTCAATTGGTTAACATGGTAGGAAAGGGGTGTCCTTAGAAAATGCAGTTTTTACCTTTTCTTCACTAAACGTGACCATAGTATTTAGAAAAAAGCATTGCATATATTTAAAAAAAAAAATCAGAACTCTGGTTTTATGTGGCCTATCAACACAATTTAAAAACTGCTATACAGTTCGAAGTCTGCACTTTCAACACAAGTTGAAATGAATCTTAAATTGGTCATGTGATTTGGACGTGCTGGCGTTAAATAACCTTTGAGTTAGGCTAGCCCCTTGAGGGGACACTACCAGATACTGGTCAGTGAGACTCATACCATTGTGTTTAGGGTTGGGGGTTAGAACGAACCATTTTTAAGTATATGAGGGGGATGGCTTCTTTGAATTTTTTAAAAAATATTTTAAAAAGCATAAATGTTGTAAATGCAAAACATTATGTTATTAAACATTATATGATTTTATTGAATTTTATTTGGACACCAGTGTGAGACAACTGATTTGATGGGGGGTTATGTGTGGTGGAAGGGCCACCCCGTGCCACAACTTTATACAGGCCCCTGCTCCACCACACACTTTAAACGGACAGAAAGCCTCTCGCTGTGAACAGAATTTGGAGAACATTTTATTGTAGGAGTAACCCGCTAATTCTACGACAGAATAATGGCGCTGACAGTGGAAAACGGACACGATGCCCCACAGGAGTGTCCTGTGTGCTTCGAAAATGTTTTGCCTGTAAAACGCACATTGGCCTGCAGGCATGTCTTCTCCCAGGACTGCCTGAGTAAAATAATGGTGGTCGCCCAGAGTCAAGGATCCATTGTTTGTCCTCTCTGCCGTCAAGCCACTATTCTTAATGAACAGAAGGAAGCTGATGAGACTCTGGTAGCAGATGTAGGCCGCACACAGGAGGTGGCTCTTCCTCTCCCGATGGGGTATGTTGTGATGCTGTCGAGGGCCTCCATATTCGGTCTGTTGCGTGGAGGTAACAGGCTGACGCAGCACTTGAGGAGACTTTCTCGGCGAACCAGTGAACAAACTGTCGCCTACAGGAATGGGTCTCAGGTTTTTATAATCAGCGACCAAGTGAGACCCACGACATGCAGCGATACTTCTGTCAGTATTCCTGAGGCTGAACCTCCGGCGTGTACGCAGTGTCGGGTCACCAAATGCGACTTTATTTGCCTGGTAGTGATGATTTGTTTGATCGCGCTGGTATCGCTTTTGGTGAGCCACCTATGAGGATGTGCAGACTTCAACATCCATTCTCAGGAAGGACAGACACGTTGCCTCACTTTGTGATAACGGTAAGATTTTATTATTTAGTGTGCTCTGTAGTTTTTTTTCTTTTCCCTCTTGCGTCTGACTTGTGGTGGATGTACACAGTTGAAAGGAGAGAGTTAATAAGCTGAGTCAGCTCGTGCTGACTTTACCTTGCTTGGTCTTGTCCCTCAGACATTTTGTTATAACATTGTTTCTGTCTGCAGATGCATCAATCCAGTCTCCTTCCAGAGGATCTGTGGATAGGAAGCCCCACAACAAGCCGCTATCAGGAAAACTGACGATTATTTATTATTGTGTGTATATATTGTGTTTTATATTTTATAGTTTGACTTTTTCCAGTAATGACTGGAATAAAAACAAAATCTTCAGAATGTTTGTTTTCACTGTTTAATGAATCACTGTGGCCAATAAAGTATGTTTGGCAACTACAGAGTTGCTTTATAACTAAGCATTGCTGCACTTCCTATGTAATATATTGCTTGTTTATAGTTGATACACCAGGCCTGCACCTTTTCTACAGTTGGTCAAGATTAAAGACTTCAGAACTGCATTTTTGTGTGTGTTATACAATGGAATAAACACAGTAAAGTTGGGCCTACTTCAATGCATTTACTGCTGTGTAACTTGGTCCATAATCATTTATTAATGACAGATTGTAGACTACAGCGTTTGCAGTAATGTGTGTGCCAATGTACAAAGCTCAATAGAGTTTATATTTCCCATCAAATGTACTGAAAGCAGCAAGTGGTGCTAATAAAATATATATACACACATACATAGAATGAATCACTGACTGCTCATAGAATTTAAAATGGGGGGGGAGGGGTAAAAAACTGCTTATGCAAAGAGGAAAATGCTGCTTTGATTAAAGTGTGTGTGTACACACACATACACACACACACCTGTAACCAACCATTTTCACACTTGCAAACCTAATTCAGTTGGGTTCCCTGCAGTCTTAATCTGATTAGTTGGATTAACTATTGCAGCGTCTAAGAATAACTCGGAAGGAATAATCACAGATTTGAATATAATGCATGGGGGATTTTTAATTTTTTTTATTTGTCTGAAATTCAGTATAATTTCATTACCGTCTCCACCGCTCTTGGTGGCAATAGTTAAAACTTCAATCATCACAGAAAACAACTCAAAACAGTTCTGTCAAAAAACAGCAAAGTGGACATTTGACTTCATTCCTCTTCCAAAACCCTGGGAGCTCAAGGGTTCTGCATAGTATCTTAGCTGTTCCTAGGACTTCGTCTTCTGGGCCGATCTCAGATGTTATTCCTGGGCTCTGTTGGAGCCACTCTCCCAGTTTCAGAGTCACTGCCCCGATTGTTCTGTTTACCACAGGGACCATGTTGCTTTCAAATTTCACATCTCTAACTACTCTCATCCCTCGATATTTCTCGTGTTCTTTCTTCCTGACGTTGCGATCATTTGTTGTGGCTACATCAATCACTAAAACCTTCTTCCTCTGCTTTTCAAACACTACTCACCAGTTTGTCTATCTGGAAGTCCCACTGGAGCTTGGATTATCCCATTGCTCGTAAGACTGCATTATGTGTGCATGTTATGTTTTTATTTTTTCAGTTTTGCTCACAGTTTGTTTAAGACAAATTTTCACTGCCTTGCAATTGACGGTGTTTTCTGATTCACATCCTCCAGTGGACTTTCAGAGGGCATCTCACAGTCTTAATAATTGGCCATGGAGGCTCCAGGTTTCCAGCTTAGCCATGCAATTTTTTGCATTCATTTACCACTTAGCTATGCTCCCCCCACCTCCACCACACACACACACACACACACACACACATACACACACACACACACACACTGATAGATGGTTCAGTGGCACTTTATGAAGAGTCTGGGTGTAATCCACTGGACACCCCCCCAAAAGAAAAAAAAAAGAGTTGTCCCAACTCATGTTGGGATAGATTATTAGAAACTGGATGGCTTTGAGGCAACTTGTGATTTGGTGCTATATAAATAATATTGAATTGGACGTACATAGTTCTGCACCTAGAAAAATGAAGTGTGATCAAATATTTCCAGCAGTAAGCCGAGTAACTCCTGTACCTTCGAAAAGAACTCACTTGTATAGAAGTCTATGGGTAAACTGCCCTTAGACATCACACATCATACCCATGTTGTCATTTGTTAAATCTTCTCAACCTACACCTTGTGTCCTCAAAAACTGCACACTCAGAAGAGCTGTTTTTGTTTTTTTACAAAGATGTATTTTTTTTTTCTGTATCATCAGTCATGTTATATTGTACTGTTTAAATATCATATAAGCATGTATGGTGACCATTTCAATTTTAAATTATAAACAATTTCATCTCAAGGCAGCCTTTTTTATTCTTGCTTGACTTTTTTTTGTTTTTACAGGAAAAAAGTTAACAGTTATTTTTAGACAATATAAAAAGATTAAAAAATGGCAACGATCTGTCAATCAAAGAAGACACATGCTTTATATGCAAAAGTATATTTGTATTTTTATATGAGAAGATTTACACTAAAAGAAATCAAATGTACAAATTTGATGACCTGACAATGGTACATGGCAGAATGAACTACCACACAGGAATAACTAAAGATAAAACAGCCTAACAACAGGACATGTTTTACAAGGAGCTCCTGCCTCCACCCTTGGGCTTGGGGGGTGGGGTGTGATGAAGAAATGTGAAAGTTTCTCTAGAAGTGAATGCAATTACATGACAGGTGGCAAAAAACCACAAATATTCATATGAAGTTTACCAAAAGGGCTAGGATAAAATTAGATTTCAATAAATTTACAAAGGACATGAAATAATCTGAACTATATCTGTGTCCCCTTTGTCTTAAACCTAGACATGATGTAGCTCTGAAGTAAGCCTACATACATGGAAAAAGAACATGAAATGCCAAATCATACTGCCACTTCCCAGCCTGGATAAGCAATCAGCTGAGTCACTGTTGCCTCAGATGGCAGGAATTGTTTTACAAGGTGGTTCTCCCCTCCACCCCAGGGGTATTGCTTTGTCACTTCCACCCAAGGGGCTTGGGGGTGGGGGAAGGTGAAGAAATATGAACTGTAACAGACAGATGAGAATACTATTCCTAAGCATGATATTTTATTTTGTTTCTTGTTTGTTTTTATTTGTCCTCTTTCTGTTCATGTTATACCTTACCCAGGCACACCTGATTATGGTTGCCCATATGATTCATATCAGTGCTAGGTGGTGTCAAAGACTCACACGTGGCCTGAATGGTTCTTCACATCTATTGACTACCTGTGCCTCACCAGTCGGGTGAAACTTCAAAATTCCGTGCGTGTGAAACTCCAGTTCCAGCAGTAATTTATTCAATAACCTGAATGACCCAGAATCTCCAAAGACAGTCACTAAAAACAGTATAATATATATTCATAACAGTTTTAGGAAGAGCACATCTTTGGATTGTAAACCTCTAAGGGTATAAGCAAGATTTATTTTTTTAATTATAAAAATTGTAACAAACCAAACCACTTGACAATCAGAGTGAGTTATGGCTTTAATTGTGATTTTAATTAACATTAAAAAAAGTCAACCAGCCTGGTTACAATTTTAAATGTGCTTTATTTTAATAGAACTAACCTAAGATAAAAGGTCAGCCCTCTAACAGAACACAACCAGAGATACCTGCTCAACAACACTCACACCATTGTGTAAGGTTTGGGGGTTGGTAGGCAGCAGACTAAACTAATTCGAAGTACATGAGGAGGGATAACGTCTTATAAATATCAAATGTTTTATATGTTTAATTAGCATGAATGTTTTAAATGGAAAATATTATGTTGTTTAGTATTACATAGTTATTTTGATTTTTTGAGGGACACCGGGTTGAGGCAGTAGGGGTATACTAACTGGCTCCCACCCACAGTGGTACCCTGTACTGAAACTTGATAGAGACCATTGGTCCTGCACACACAGACTAAAAGGGCAGAGAGATCTTGCTAAGGAAAGAATTTGGGGAGCACTTCACTTTAGCAGCAGTAACCCGAAACTTTTAATGTTCTTGGTCATACATCTTCAGCAGAAGCACAACAAAGGAGAGCAATGGCTGCTGAGGGTGCTGATATAGATCAACTTGAACCACAGCCCAGCCAAATCCCCAGTGACTCTCAGTTTACTGGGATAGAGTTTCTCTTAATGCTACTGGAGATTTTGGCTATTTCACTAACATCCATTTGTCTGACGTTTGATGGATGTTCTGGCTATTTCCGACTTCCAGATACCGAGGCACCAGAGAAGTTAGCGCAGATTGTGATAATGGTAAAGCTCTTTTATCTATTTATTTATTTATTTGTTTAATCGCCACATTTGTTGTGCTCCGTATTTTTAAGTAATCACATTCATAAAAATTTGATGTAACTTAAACAAATAGTGTGGCTGTTTGTCTCAAAGATGAAACAGCAGGGTTTTAATTGTTTGGAAAGTTCATTGTGGAAGTTGATAAAATAACAAGAGAACATTTTCTGATGTTTAATAAATTTGAAACTGTAAGTTTTCTAATGTTGTTTCTGTCTCTTTGTAGATGCATTAATAAAATATCCTGCCAGAGGATGTGCAGACAAAACAGAAGTGCCCACAACAAGCTGCAGCTGCTGATTCTTCAGTGTTTCTGCTGCTGACAAATTTCCAGCACACTGGGATATTTTGTGTCTGTACTTTTGTATTATAGCTTACAGACTTCCTCAATAAGCTCTACAAACGCTGACAATCATTTGTTTCTTAATGTATTAACAAATAGCCTTGTAGTGTAGTGGTTTACAGATTGCCACTTTGATTCTGAGAGAACCCTTTGGGCTTACATCTGGAAGAAGATCTAGTATAAAAAACTGCCAAATAGAACATCTAGAATGGGCTGTTGTGGTAATTCTTTGTGTACAAGATAGCAGCTGAAACTCATTTACAAAAGATCGGAAAGTATTACAGTACAGAACCTAATGGAGGCCAGTAATTGTAACTACCCAAGACCCAAGTGGTTGGAGGGGCCCTTGGAAACCTGGAATGAAGAGTTTGCATCTGTTTGCCATTTTTATTTCTAAATAATTGGGATGAAAATAAATTGCCCGAATAAATCAGTTGTGTGACTGCACTTTGATTAAAATAAGTAATTAAAAAATACTGGAGCCTTTCCTTTTTCACCCATTCAAAATTAGGCAAAATGGTTTAGTCCACCCCACACTCCACTGGCCTTTGCAGCACAGCTAATTTAATCCATATAGGCGACAGCTAATGTGCAATGTGAGTCACCAAGAAAAAAATTAGGGTATGAGGAGGAAAAAGGGGGGGGGGGGGGAAGAGAAGACAAAAAAAAAAAGGGAGGGGGGGGGAAAAAAAAG
>VVHJ01063585.1:15537-26695 GCA_015107715.1 Tylochromis polylepis | reverse complement strand
TTTAAGTTCCTCATGAAGACTTTACTTTGACACTGCGGAACATTTTATGTAACCAGGCCTGCAATGTTTGTCAGTCTGCCAACTTCCACTTGAGGTAGCTTCAATCAGCAGCAACCAGAGATCTATCTTTTTCACATTTAATTTGTAAAAGTCCTGTCAGACAACCCACTGTTGCTCGGAAACATGCCTGTGTCACAAGCACATAGCACACCCAAAACAGGCCGGATGATGAAACAGGGACGTACAGTTTCTAGTTTTACTTGAAGCTGAATTGACACCAGCTATGCAAAAAGAATCTTGAACGACAGGGAAACATGCAAACATCCTTTTAAAGGATCAAAGGCTTGTTTCAGAAGTGTTTCTATTCACTAGATTATATGCATCACTGATCTCCCACTGATTGAACCGCAAAACTGTTTCTGTATCTCTAAAGCTGCCTTTCCTCAGCAAGAGATTAAACTCTATGCAAAATACTGTGAATTCATAATGTTTTGCTTGCAGAATTTGCCATTTGTTTCAAAGATGATGTTTACACGGAGACATTTTTATCAAGTGATCCGAAATAGAGAGTTCACTGGAACAGTTCCAGTGGAACTCACAGCTTCCTCTTCTTGAACTTTCCTTGCATAATAGAATAAGAAGGTTCAAACAGAGAAGAGCTGTTTTACCAAACACGACAGCTATGGTTTTCAGTCACAGGTTGTGGAAGCATATGACCGCAAGACAGATATGTGAAAGAGTTAAGTCACATTACAGCAAGGCCGTGTTTTAGAATAGCAACCTCCCACGCCAGCAACCAGCATGTTCAATAATAGCTTATGGGGCTCATGTGACTGCTTTCAAAACAGAATTATTGCTGATTCTTTATTGTGGGTGTAGGAGTTTGTCACATGGGAAAAGTAAACACTGACACGTTTCAGCCAAGCATGCTGCAGACCTCCCAAATTTTGTGGAACTAGCACTTTAAAGGTGCACTGTGGAATTTTCTCAAGTACACAGCTTATGTTTACATTTAGCCTTTCTTTCTAAAAACATGAACTATGCATCTATTAAGTTTTGAAAAGATGAGAATTATCTTTCACACAGAGATCTTATTTTCAACCCATTCAATTGAATGGAGACAGCCACAGAGAGAGAAAAGGATGACATGCACTAAAGGGTGTCAACTAATGCCAGGCAGCTGAGACTTAACAGGAACCTACCAACATGAGAATTCCATACATTTTTCACATAGTCCCTGTAGAGAGCTTGACTCGGGCATGGATTTGAATAAGCAACCTCCAGATCATGAGTCAGACGTGCTACCTGTTGTGCCACCAGCATAGTAGTTGTCTGCGTTCCCTCACTTTTTTTTTTGTCCAGTACTTGAAAGATCTGGAACGCTTTGCGTAAAGTTGACTCATCAATGCAGTTTTCCCAACTGATATGTGTGATCTTTGAATATTGTCTTGGCTTTGGCAGAAAGTTTAGACTACAATCAGGCAATTTTAAATTCTTCTCTGTCATTAGTCCTAATGCAGGGAGCACAGTGCAGGGCTCTGGTGCCTGACCGCTGCTTTCAACTGATTAGAAAGTGAAAGGGCTTTTTATAATCCAGATTTGGGCAGCCGTTGCATTTTGAGCCTCATTTTTTGTAACTCTCTGAAATCAAAGCTCCAGACTAGGCAGCATCCATCTTCTGAAACGATTGTAATCAGCTGAATTATATGGAGTGTGAAAGGGCAGAAGTCGTACTCTGATGTAATTTTTACTAATCTCGCTCCCCGTTTTGTTGTTTGTCTGTTTAGTTTGTCCTGTTTCCTTTTCACTGTCAGCCTCTCTTTTTTTATTTAGTGTCTTTGTTGATTTTACTTTTGCCTCTCATGATCCCGGCATTATCTGATGAATTGCTAATTCCTTCTATGCAGAAGTTTCTGAGGGAATTTTAATGACGATACTTGAATTACTGGAATTGTGCAGTGGGTATTAATGACACATTATCCGGCTAATGTGGCATTTATCTATAGTTAAAAGTGAAAATGTTACATAATGTGCCAGCATGAGGTCTACATAGACTCCAGCCTGTCCCAGCTAGGTTCATGTTACAGCTTAAAGGACCTTGCCAATGGAGCTTAGCGTGTCGTTGCTACAAATCATTCACACCTGAGTATGTATTTAGTTTGGATGTAGTTTCCTTTCTAGGTAGCCTTTAGCTACATTTTTAATATCTATTATTTAAGTTATAACATCTCTAGTCATTATTTTTATAGTTTGAAATGGCAGTGGATAAAATTTCAATGAATAATGTCACAGAGTTGTCCAGATTGGTTGTCCGTTTATTGGAAGAGTAGAGATCAGTGGCTTTATCTGTGACTATTAAAGTCGGCTGACTAAAGTATTCTTGGGTAAGTTGCTTAGCACCAAAACAGGCCGTGAAGAATCATCGCTGCTTAAGTGTTATTAAAGTGCCGTAAAAAGTGTGTCAAAGAGTGAATGGGGCTTGTAGTGTGTAGCACTTTAAGCTTACACTACAGGACCAGAAAGATGCAGTCTTAACCATTTACGACTATCTTACCTCATCTGCCAACTTCCCATTTTGTGGGACATTTTTGTGCCTTTCAGCTCACGGTTTCATTTTAGGGCATTACTCTTTTGGTTGGTTGTCAAATTCAAATAAAAGAGTTAACTATGTGCTAGAGGAGTGATCAACTGCTAAAGTGTCAGATCTTTCCCTCAGGATTTGTAGGAAATAAAGATATGAAGGGAGTAAATATTGGACTTACATTCATTGCAAGGCCAGAAACAAAACTCCAAATGTACACATTTGTTGTGTCTGCTGTATTTAGGTGAGCCTTTGTTTACATAGTTACTGTTTTGTAACGGTAAGATGATACTGTGTCAGTATAGTGTTTCCCGTGTCTTCCACTGGACAAAAAATCAATCGACAGAGGATTAAGAATTATATAAAAAGTCCACGCTGTGTAACGGTACATTGCTATAATTGATTAAAGTGATGGATTATATTACAATGCATGCAAATTTTAGGTCTGTGCCAACTCATTTTCAGATTGAATGGGAAATTTGAATAGGTTGCTCTCTGAAAAAAAACTTTATATCATGTAAAAAAAGATATTTGTATTGGTATTTTTGAAAATTATGTTAATGCTGCTGTGCATCAGTAGTTTCAGCTGACAATGCTGAAGCACACCCCGTGATAGATGATGCTTCTACAGTATGAATCAGTGCATTACTCTAAAGCCATTATCCTCCACAGGCATCAGCTCATCATAAAAACACTTAATCCCTTCTGCAAGTTCCCTCTGGGACATGACTGCATCCTGCCCCACTTTTCACCCCACTGTTGCACTCTCTCTATTGTGTTTTTTGTGCGTTTAGAGGAATGAGCGCAAAACACTATAAATCATCCGACTCCGGGCTCACCTTTCCTCCTTGTGTCTTTCTCAATCAGGGTGATCAATGCAGGGAAGAGCATGTTGAACGAGGACCAGGCCTCATGTGAGAAAGTGTTTGTGAAGAAGCCGAGTGGCAAACACCGCAACTCTACTTTGCTAGAGCAAAACGGGGTGAGTGAAGGACAGATTTCTAATAAACGTGACAGAGAATCAGGGATTGAGGAATGAAATGTATGAACAAATGGCCAAAAGTAAGTAATCAGTGATGCTGTTTGTTTGTTTTGTTTTTTTAAATCTGACATCAGTATATATAAAGTCCTAAACATGTCTAAGGGGAATGTCATTGAAGGGTATTTGCATGCCTTGTTATGTAGCCTGAAACTTAATGTTCCCTTACAGAACATAAACTGCTGCACCCTATCTGAGCATGCATTATATTTACTTCATATCCAGCAGTGCTGTTTTCACAGCTTTTCACAGAGTTTAGACCTTTTTTTTTCATTCTGTGTACATTTAAATGTGTATACATTTAAAGAAGCAAATTACTACGGCACAGAAACAGCCAACAAGATTTAGCAGGATTTAACATTAACACCTCAGACAAAACTTTCAACTCAGATTTCACGACTTTAATTTGACCCGAATTAACAGATTTTTTTGATTGACTGACTCAATTTTCTGAAAGTCGCTGTAGTGAGATGGTTTCAGTTTAACAAAGGACTGCATGACTAGACTTTCTGTGTGAAATGGTGCAAAGTCATGGGCTATTCTCACCCTCTGCTCTACTGAGCGCTTTAACAACGTACTGCTTTTTTTTCCTAAAACTGTAAGTGTTTTCGCTGACTCCTGCTGCTGTTATCAGCATTATTTTCAACCACATCACAGTGTAATCTGTTAAAAAAAAAGGAAAAAAAAGGCTCACCACACATTACTTGCCCTGCATAAATCTACAAATTGATGCTGCGACAGAGCAACAGAGCTCAAATAAGATTAAAACGGAAAAAGAAATTTACACAGTTGACTTAAAAAGCTAAGTCAATGTAAGTCATCGTGTGTACAGCTTGTTCCCACTGACTCCAGGTGGTCAAAAAAGGGCAGTTATTTCAGAATACTTTAAAGAACAGTCTTACAGTCATTATCTCTCCTTGGGCCTCACAACTCCTGTAAGACCTGCAGGCACACAAAATACATTCATGTCCTCCATTTGGTGTAAATGAATTACATCATACCTTGTTGCACCCTCCCCCCACTCGAGTCTAGCATCAGAGGGGTAGGCAGATGTCTTGGGCCTGTTTATATGTTGGTTATGTGTTGGCAGGCCAACTGGGTCTATTAACATTCCTGCCAAAACAAAGGTGGCAGTGCTTTTCCATCACTCACTGTGTTATAAGCAGTAAAAGACCTGATTGGGAAACGTTTTACCTGCATTCCTTTTCGTAAGCTATAAGACTATTTTAGATTAATATTACTTCAGTTATATATTTGTACAGTACTATTACACTATATTATTGTAAACTCTCGAGTGGTTCTACAAATAAAAATTGGATTCATGATGTGGCTGTTGTTCAGAAAGAGTGATTTGGGGAATGTAATAACAGATCTTGAAGAAATATTTTGCTTATAGTTTTTAAAAATGTGCCACAGTCTGTGAACACTCAATAAGCTGTGCTTTCTGTTCAAAGTTGTAATCTCATAAGAGCTTTTTTTTAACCAAGGAAGCACATGAATTCTTCTCTTATTTAATACACTATGTCTGTCTGTGACTGTCTCCTCTTTTAGGATGGTACAGGAATTCCTCTGCACTTCTGGGGGATATTTGATGGACATGCAGGTTCTGGCGCGGCCATCATGGCCTCCAAGCTTCTTCACCACCTAATCAGAGACCGCTTGGGAGAGATCTGCCACCTCCTGGAGAACCCCAGCAGTGCTCCTCCTATCTGCCTGGCCAAGAATGGCAGCCCATATCAGGCGGAGGCAAAGAAAGGGGGTGCACAAGAACCAGAGGACCCAGATGCCGTCAGCGACGCTTCAGTGCGCTTTTACATGGAGAAAGTTGTCAGTTTGGAAAGCCTGGTGATGGGAGTCATAGAGACTGCCTTCAAACAAATGGTGAGTAGACGATGGGGAAAACAAGCAAACCACACTTGGCATATTTAAGCTGTGGTAAGCATTTTTGCCCATTTGTATCTCTGAACACCAGCATAACCGAAGATTTTAACTTTAATAACCAGAAGTGGCATACAGATTATGCACAGAGAACAAATCAATTTGTTCTCATGTTTTGTTTTGGGGTATGGCAGTGTATGTGTGCTGTGTCCACTCTGAATTATGTCAGATGTCACCACCAGCGCTTTGTTCATCTTGTCCAAATATGAAACTTTATAAACTAGAATATCTTTTAGCTTTATCTAATAGCTTTTCCACAGCACCACTGTAACATATTGCATGGAATGTCTTTTAACATTTGAATGACTTTGAAATGAGCGAAACAGGGGTAAGACAGGAGGGTTGGTAGGTATATCAAAGCCCAGCTCTCCTCATAAAACTTCTGCAATCTTTAAGACCCTCAAACTTTATTGCGAATACTCATCAACACATAAATCCATAAGTTTTAGATGTTTGCATTTTGGTACCCAGGTTGCCAGATTGGAGTCAGTGTACACAGTCCATACACCATGTATAAATTCAACCCCACCGTCACAACAACCTGGCTACCTACAGTCTGATTCAAGGGGTGTGTGCACAGCTGCACTCTCTGCAGGCAGCCAGACAAATTCATGTTGAATGAATAAGATAGATAGCATAGACTGTTGTTGTTGTGGATTGCTTTGACAGTTGCCAGAACTGTCATGGCTACACCACTTCACAACAACTGCAGTCATCTTTCGTTATCTCATCAGCCACAAATAAGAAAGCTACAAAACACACACACACACACACACACACACACACACACACACACACATTTAAAAGTTCTGGGTCACTGGAAATATCCAAATTTTAAAAGAACTAGATGGCTCAAACATGGTTCAGATAATAATGAATGATTAATTGAATCAATTAATTGAAGCAAAATAATTTAAATGAAATATATATGTAGGTGTTAAGAGGCTGCTCTTAACACCTACAACCATCACTCTTTTATATGTTCAACACTTTGGTTTATGACCACATATCCGCAATACATTCCCTTTCTGTTTCAGTTTTTAAGTTTTGAAATGATATTCTTCTCTGATGCAACATCACTGTCTGATTAAGATCATACTTATAAAAAGTAACACTCGGCCTAGGTAATGTATTCTTCAAAGCATCCTTGTTTCCTTTCATTAGCGCTACAGTTTTGTTTTGAAAATGAATATGCATGAAGAAAATAATGAGCTATTCAGGATGATGAGGGGGAAAGAAAGCTTTTAAGCAACAGAGATTTTGCAGCCTTTCGTCTTGACTTGTATTTTTTTCATTTTTATTACAGGATGACCTAATTGAGAAGGAAAAATCGTCATATGCCATTTCTGGTGGCTGTTGTGCCTTAGCTGCCATACATTTAATGGGGAAACTCTACGTAGCCAATGCTGGAGATAGCAGGTGAGAGAAATATGATTTGTTTTCACAGCTTTAAGATCCCTCTTGTGTTCACTACAGGACACTACAGTGTCAAGTAACCTCTGTTGTTTTGCCTTTTCACTCCTGTCCTTCTCCCTCTCTCTGCAGGGCCATAATCATACGAAATAATGAAGTTATTCCCATGACAAATGAATTTACACCTGAGTCTGAGAGACAGCGGCTACAGTATCTGGTAATCTATGTTTTTTTTTCTGTGGCTAATAAAAAGTTGTGGGCAGATGTTTGCATAGACTCATCATGGGCATGAATGCTATGGTAATGTTGGGCTTTTATTGAACTCTTTAACTGTTTTTCTTCAATCCACACATGGTCAAAAATATACATGCAGGCTCAAATATACAGATACACTCCCAGTTAAATGGCTCTTAGCAAGTTGCGCCTCAA
Source organism: Tylochromis polylepis (assembly GCA_015107715.1). NCBI lineage: Eukaryota > Metazoa > Chordata > Actinopteri > Cichliformes > Cichlidae > Tylochromis > Tylochromis polylepis. Next base: position 19,295 of record VVHJ01063585.1, on the reverse strand, counting down.
CCAGATTCTTTTGGTAGTCATCAGCTGGTTGGATATTAAACTGCTCTTCCAGGCAGAATTGACAGAGTTCATTTAAATTGGTTGGTTAGCTTGCTCAAACCCGGGTTTAAAGCATAGTCCATAGATTTTCAATAGGGCTTTGGAAAAAGCCATTCCAAAAGGTTAATGTTAGCCTGCTTTATTCATTCCAAAACCAGTTTTGATGTGTGTCTCAGATTATTGTCCTTTTGGAACATCCAACTGTGTCAAAGTTTTAAGTGTCTAACTGTTGATTTGGAAATAGCCCTCCTTTTTTATTCCATCCGATTTGTACAGCACACCAGTACCACTGACAGCAAAGAAGCCCCACAGCATGATGCTACCACCATGCTTGACATCTGGTACAGTGTTTTTTAGGTTTGAAAGTCTCACCTTTATTCCTCCAAGCGTACCTCTTGTCATTGTGGCCAAAAAAACCCCCAGTCTTTGTCTCCTGTGGCCATAAAACCTTTTTCCAGAAAGCATTTGGCTTGTCCATGTGAGCAATTGCAGATTTCAGTATACTTTTGACCCCGTGTGGATTAGAGAAAATCCTAAACAAAAATCCAACCAATACAAAATCCTAATCTTTTTTTTAAGTCAGTAAAGATGTATAGTCATGTATTAAAAAAAAGACTATAGATATAAGCAGCTCCTAGATAAATGACGCTTTCCTGACAGTAAGATACATTATCAATGAAATAAACTGGCATTAACCGGTTGTCTGTTTTAGTATCTGTTTGTAATTCTGAGTCACAGAGTGGGTGGATGATGTTTGCTGCTAAAATGGAGCGCTTTTATCCTTTTCATTTTAGCACACTGTGCTCAAGGCCTTCTGTCACATAGTGTCCTATAGTCTTTCAAGTTTCAGAAGAAAGACAAGAATCATCACTGAGGTTAAGCTTTTTATTCTCTAGTTCAATTCAGCCATTCTAATTCTGTGTACCCCTCCAGGGCTTCCTGAGGCCAGAGCTCCTGGGAAATGAGTTCACTCACATTGAGTTCCCTCGTAGGATCCAACACAGTGAGCTGGGTAAAAAGATGCTCTACAGAGACCACACCATGACTGGCTGGTAAACCTTGGGATCCTTTTTAATCACACTTTGGACAGTTAATCACTTTTTCATCTCTTTAATCTGCTTTAGGCACCCTGTAAGTGTTAAGAACAGTTTTACTGATTTTACTCTGGAGTATTTGGAAGAATGTAAAAAAAAAAAAAATCATGAACTTTATTCATGTTAGTTGTTTAGTCTATGACAAATAAGAAAATATGAATACAAGCAAGTGCTGTTTTTTTTTTTTTTAAATAAATCATTTAAAGCCCCAAATATCTAGTTTTAAACCATGTAATATTAGCAGAGTCACATTTTCAACACTGAAATGATTGAATTTGATATTTTGCTTTTAATAAGAGAGCTTGTTTTGTGTTGAGCAAACAATCACTCGATCAGGTAATTGTGTCAGCTTTAATTGTGTCTGTTTCTTGTAGGGCTTATAAGACAATTGTTGAAGATGATTTGAAATTTCCCCTGATATATGGAGAAGGGAAAAAGGTAAGAAGCAGGAAAAAGTCTATGTATTTTATTTAATGTATTAAATTTAATCACAACACCTAATTGCATTTTAAAACATTCCCATAATCTTAATGTCATTAGCCAAATGTGGTCTCTGCCTGGCAGAAAAATGCGAGACATGCTCAGTATTTTCATTATTGCCTGAAAGAACATTGTCTTCACTTAATAATCCCCCATAAATGGATTGTCTGAGAACTGAAGCGCATCCCGGAGCAATAACCTATATTATTGTGTGTCTGCGTGCTTGTTCTTGCTAACGTGTATGTGTGTACAGGCTCGTGTCATGGCAACAATCGGAGTGACCCGTGGGCTCGGTGATCATGACCTGAAAGTTTACAACTCCAACATTTACATTAAGCCCTTCCTCTCGTGCGTCCCTGAGGTGAGTGGGAGGAGTCAGCCTGAGGAGTTGCGTCATTGTTACTGCCGTTAAGATACATTCAAATAGTTGTCGGGCATTGGGCTTCACTTACTGGTCTGTCAGTGAAAGGTTGGAATTCCCAGATATGGATAACATCGAGTCTCGGACTTAAAGTTTTGTTTTGGGGTTTGTTTGTTTTTTAAGCTCTTCTTTGTTTTTTGTTTGAGTCCAGGAGTAGGACTAATTTATGTCTGAGCAATATTCTAAAAGTGAATTTGTAGGCTGTTTATAAGTTCAGGTATATAAATGGGTCAAATATTCCAATCTAGCATTTTTTTCGATGATGATTAATGATATTGTACAAAGCACAGAGAACCAGATATTAACATGTTATGACTCCTGGAGTATTTATGTACTGATTTGTTGTTATTGTCTTTGGATTTATCCTGACAGTAGTGTCAAATGCTCCATGTTACCCATGATAGTGCCCTTATTGTTTAAACTCTCAGGTTTTTTGCTACTTTTTGAAAAAGCTTACCCCAAATTCTTATTTAGACTTGCTTTGTAATGGTACAGTCATTCAAATCAATAAACATACTGATGCATTAGAGAGAAGACAGCTTAACCAATCTCTGCAACCACTTCCTTACTTCCGTATTAGGCCCTCCACTCAAAGTTACATTGACAACCACTTTTTTTTATGAATCTTTTTCTAGTATGTCTGAGCTTATCTAAAAAAGCCACCCTTCCTGTAAGTCACTTTAACAGTGTGACTTAGCTTAACATCAGAAATGTGACAGAAAATGAGCAGCTTTACTACAGCAAATGGAGGTTATGACCCTTGCATGCCAGCATACAGTGCATTCACTAATCTTTCTTGCAGTTAACATGCACAGGAATGGTTGCCTTTCTTCTTTTTGCAATTTAGAAGAAATACTGACAGCATGATAAACAGGCATATAAATCCATTAATATGGTTGATCTCAATGACAGGTGAAGGTTTATAACCTGGATGAACAGAAACACGGCCCAGATGATGTCTTGGTCATGGGCACAGATGGACTTTGGGATGTAACTACGGACAAGGAAGTGGCAGATGCTATTACAGCCTACTTATCCTGCTGTGACCCCTCTGATCCCATGAGGTATGCAGTCTCCCAAATAATCCTTTTTATTAGGCTTTTATTCTGGGTGTGTGCTCTGGGTCATGTGTCATGTGATCATGTTCAGACGGTGTGCTGTACAGAGCTTGTCCACTAGTCGGCGGCAAACAAATGCAATACACTTGCAGAACATTTAATCTATTATGTAACCTGTAAATTCTAATGTAGTTATGTGTTGAAACTATAAACATATATCAGATAGTTTTAAGTGTTTATCAATAAGTTTTTAACAATTCTAATTTCGCCCTTTATTTCCATTCTTCTCATGAGGTGTTAAACTAGTGGCCAGATACATTATTAAAAATGTTAACAGATATTACCGTATACAGATGGATAACAAATTCAAGGAAAATTCATGAAAAAGTGTCTTAGCAAGGTGTTGGGTTTGAAGTTTCACAAAAACAGCTTGAGTGCACCTTTTTATCCAAAAGATATTTCCTTATTTGGCACTTTGAAGATGGTGGTAGCAAAATCCCAGCCCAAAATCTTTCACTGATGTCTGGTGACTGTGAAAGACTTACGGTACGAATCATTTTCACAGGAGACATAGTGAAATCTAGTAAAATCCAAATCTGTAATCCATAATAGTTGTCATACAACACAAAGATTTAAAAAAAAAAAAAAACCAAACAAGAAGAAAAA
>VVHJ01063585.1:0-15517 GCA_015107715.1 Tylochromis polylepis | reverse complement strand
AAGTCTTCATAAAAAAAAAAAATTTAAAAAAAAAAAAAAAGCCTGCAAGAGGCAAAAACAAGGGGAAAAAAGTACAGACGCAAAAGCAAATTTCATTAATTAGGAACAATATTTAAATAAGGAATGCAAGCATTCAAATGAAAAAAATGCATTTTATGACCAAATCTGAGAGTTGATAAAGGAGAGAAGAGAGCAGTCCTAGGAACAGCAAAGACACTGCGCAGGACCCTCAAGCTCCCAGGCCTCTGGTAGTTGACCCGAGCTTGAAGGATAGACCGCCCGCAGGGGCAAGAGGGGATTTTTTTTTTATATATATAATAAAGGCATGGAATGGAACTAACTGAATATATTAAAAAATAATAATTTCAAAATAAAACAAGAAGATATAAAAAAAAGAAAAACATGTCCTCAGTCCCATCAGAGTGAAAATGTTTCAACATATGGTGATCAATTAACAACTTTGTACTGATTTGCATTCATCCTTTACTGTAAGGGGAAAAGGCAGAAAAAATATTCTTCACACCATAAAAGCACCACAGGTCTTAGATACAGATTAGGGATCCACCATATGTGAAATTCTGAGCCAGTAAGATGCTGATGTTCATTTTGTTTATTTTCTTACATCATTAATTCTCCCTTTCTGTCAGACAAAGAATTCTTTATCTAAAAAAGTAACTTCAGTCTTTTAAAGTCTTTTAGTTCTTCATGAACCACGTTTGAATACTCAGGCAGAAGAAAACTGATGTGGCACAACAGATAAACATCACTGATATCAGTATACAGTATATCATCAAATTTGCCAATTAAATCTGCCAGTAGTCAGATAGTGCTCAACAAGAGCGATATCACTTGGTACCCATGTTCAGCCAATTGGTACATTCCTAGTTTGTTTTTTTTCCTGTAATTTGTCACCCATTTGGTAGGCTTACAGGTATACTTCAGTGTATTGTCAGGTGATTAAAAGGACTGCTTCTAGGTGTTAAGGATTATAAGGAGTTTGTAATGGTTACCCATCATCTGAATTATCAGGAAGTGCCAGGCAGCATAATCAGCGATTGTTAAAAGTACTTTAAGAACAATCTATAGGTGCTTTTGATGTACAAATGATCCTGATATTGGTGCATAAGTCACTTATTTGTATTTTAGAGTTAAATGTTTTTAATAAGTATTTTTAATTCCTTATTTATTGAGTTTTTGATCCTTTTCTGCCTTGGGATACAGAGAGTGAGTCATGTGTATTTGGGGCACTTTGTTAAGAAGAACCTTGAAGCTGATATCTAGTCCACCACAGAGATATTCCTCCTCTGAACGTTGTTCATGTTTTCATTAAAACAAATCATTATTTCACATTCCTAAACCGGTACTTTTACTGCACTTAAATACAAGATTCATTCAGGACTAAATTAAGAATGCCTCTTTCACTGTGTTTTCTCTGCTGTCCATATTGAATATGTTCTGTGATTTATGCCTCTGCTCGGTGTGTGTTGTGCAGATATACACTGGCAGCGCAGGACCTGCTTATGAGGTCAAGGGGGGTGCTGAAGGAGCGTGGCTGGCGGCTACCCAACGATAGACTGGGCTCTGGTGATGACATCACTGTGTTTGTCATCCCACTGGCAGGGCATGAGTCAGAGACATGACAAGGTTGTAGTGACCACTATGACAGAGCTGACTCTTTAGGGCCCTTCCCATGGTCCTCCCTCCTTTAGCTCCCTAAACCCTGGACCAGTGGGGCAGCGGGAGAAGAAAACATCTTTGTCATAGGGAAGACTCGGGTCTGACCAGCACCTTCATCAACCTACAATATGAGACCCAGTCCCTTCAATTCATCTTAAACCAGGAACTGTCTCCCATCTGCTTTGGTTGGTCCTCAGTCATGCAACTAAACATGTTCAGTGACATTAAAGTATTTTCTCCCAAACCTGCTGTTTGTGACAGTTGCCAGTGAGAATTAAACCCTTGTTGTACTTTTCTTTCTTGTTTATGTTTGAGGCTAAACGGTTACTCAAACCTTAAATGGATTGTTCATTTTAATGTTGTGCCCTAATAGTGACTACTTTTTTTTAAAATTAAAAAAAAAAGAAAAAGACTCCATAGTTTCACAATCATACAATGTAAAGGGGATTGCAATAGAGAATGTGAGGAAACCAAAGAGATGCTCCCGAAGCACAAGGATAGAAAGTCAGATACAGAATAAACAGCAAAAACAATCATCAGGTTCTTGTTGTTGCATCAAAGAAGGAAAACGAGAATTAGTTAACAAGCAGAATCAACTGAATCTTGGTTGAAGTATTTCTTTTCTCAGTAACAAATGAATGACAACACCTGAGGCACTTGAAGACTGTTGCACATGCTCTGTGGTAGCCGTTGAGTTCATGATATCTTTTAAATGAATGTGCTCCTAGATGACTTCTGTCTTTTTGTCATTGCAATGAAGAAAACTAAATCTTTTTTCGTTGAAAAAAGAAGAATCATTTGTATAATTTAACTATAATTAAACTTTTTTTCTTTGTTTAATATTTAAATGAGAAGGTAAATTGTTCTCCATAATTTTCTCGGTATAGTAAGATGTGATAAACTTCACACATATGCCTTATTGAAAGATGAAAGAGACTCAAGAGTTTTTTTCTTCAAATGCACTAAATTTGACCCTTGGAGAAGAGGCAAAAAAAAAACAAAAAACCATTGTATGCCCTTAAATGTACTACATACCTCTTTTATACCATTTTAGTTATGTCACGTTGTTCTTTAGATTATGCATATATTTTTAAAGATAACTTTGGTTGTAAGCATAATCAGATGTTTTATTTTTATGTTTCTATCCATAACTCTTTGTTCAGATTGTGTGTCCCAGACTATGAGCTACCTAAATGTGTGGTAGAGGGATAATGTGTTCCAGTTAAGAAATAAATCAGATTTTTCCCATTTATTTTGAGTGTGCTTGTGTCACTAACTCCCAGTCTCCTTATTTATCAAAAGGAAATGAACCTTTGTCGCAGCAAACTGATGAGTCACAATAGTTCAGGGAACAATTACTGTTCTAGTTAGATGAGACTTACGTTCCTCAATAAATCGTTTATTCCTTTTCCTACAAGCTGAACTTTTGAATGCAACAAACTTTTAAAAATATGCTTGAACTGTTTCAAAAGAAGCAAAGAATTTAAATATCAATGTACAACCTCAATTTCAAAAAAAGTATGCTGGGTAAAATGTAACTAAGAACAGAATGCAATGGTTTCTAAATGTCTTAAACCCATATTTGATTCACAGTAGAACATAGGGAACATATGAAATGTTTCAAGCCAGAAAATGTACTAGTTTAAGAAAAAAAAAATCAGTTTGGCAGCAACATGTCTATAAGAGGTTGGGACGGGGTTGTTTACCACCATGAAGCATTTCCTCTCTTTTTAGCAGTCGCATGTAAACATCTGGGAACTGGACAGACCAGCTGCTGGAGTTTTGAGAGTGGAAAATTCTATTCTTGTCTGATATAGAATTCTAGCTGCTCAGCAGTCCTGTTCAGCAGCTTTCTTAGATTTCTTGCTTTGCCAAATGTTTTCAGTTGGTCAAAAGATGTTGTAATAGCTCCAGCATACGGTTCAGCACTGTATTACTGAAATATGCAAGGCCTTCCCTTAGAAAGACGTTGTCTGGATGGAAGCTTAGGTTGGTCTGAAACCAGATGTGCCTTTCCAGATGTGCACCCACATACCATCAGAGATGCAGGCTTATGAACTGAGAGCTGATAACAACCTTTAAAGTCCTTCCTCTTTAGTGTGGAGTACACAGTCTCCATGTTTCCCGAAAAGAAGTTGAGATTTCAGTTCATCTGACCACTGAACAGTTTTCCACTTTGCCTCCGTCCATTTTAAATGATGAAAGATGGCTGCATTCATGGATCATATATAGCTTCTTCTTCTTTGAGTCCATGAAATGATTCCCATGACAAAATCAGAACTGTTTTTAATCCAGTGCTGCCTGAGGGCCAAAAGAGCAATGTCCAAAAGTGATTTCTGACCTTATTCCTTGCACACAGAGATTTCTCAAGATCCTCTGAGTCTTTTGATATCATTTACTAGATGATTCAAAAGATGTCACAATTTATATTTGCATTTTGCACTCTTTTGCATTTTGAAACTGCCCTGCTAAAATGCTGTTTTTATATCCAGTCTGTTACTAACATGTTGCCAGTTAACCTAATGAGTAGAGCTGTTTCTTTTTAGTACCACATACTTTTCCAGCCTTTTGTTAACCCCATGCCAACTTTTTTGAGTCATGTTACTGCCATCAAATTCAAAATTCATTAATTAGTATAATGTCTCAGTTTAAACATTGGATATATTTTCTATGATCCATTGTGAATAAAATATGGGTTTATGAGATTTACCAATTAATGTATTTTGTTTTCATTTCCATTTTACACAGTGTCCCAACTTTTGTGGAAATGGGGTCCTTGGTTCGTTATTGACATGAGTACTAAGTATTTGAGTGCAGTAGGATAAGAGTTAAAAATATATTGATAAGAATAACTGATGACCCTTCACTTTGTCACACTCTGCAGTTTCACTGATGACCATAAAGTAGTGTTACACATAAACAGAAGTTATTGCTTATATTTTAACTTGTATTGTCTACCAGAAACTAATTCTTAGCAAAAGAAATCAAAAGCATGTTATCCCACGGTACACTTGTGTATACTGTCAATTTTATCCACAAGAGGTCTAACAATCTTACAAACCTAAAACAAATGCAACGTGCCATGTTACACTGCTTCTGAAACACTTCAAAAGCTCGGAATTACATTTAGAACTATTTCTCATACAAAAGAAAACTGAAACAGTCAAAACGGAAAGCCAATTTGAGCTAAGGTCCCTGGGACCATAAGGAATTGTAGATCTTTTGTAAAGAAATAATTATGGACTGCAAGTAAAAGCTCACTCACTTGGATGTATAAGAAGATGCACTTAGTAACGACTGGCACCTTTATGAATTATGTAATTATAAGCAATAAACATTTAGCTGTTTATTGATGCACTTGTCAACAACTGAAACTCCTCAGAGGACACAGTAACATCATAACGCGGTGGCAATTTCCAAAAATACAGCGTGACTTCATGTCAGAATTATTAAAAGTACACTATTAAACAGAAACATGTGCTCGCCTATATGTGTTTCCGGAAGTGATTGTTCACATGTGACTAGTGGAGGTTATAGCAGAGGGCTACACTGGTGAGATCCACACCCATCCCTCCTGTTGCACGAGTCATCTTGTACTACGGATGATGTCATCTTTGACCGGAGAGGGGAGGAGGGACCCCGGTGACTCCAGTGCCTGCAGAATCTGCATCAAGTTAGTGTGAGGCAACTAGAAAGAAACGGGAAACACGACCATCTGTCTTCAAAATCAGTGTACAGGCGTATTCTTATTATGTATATATAAGCGAGTTTGTGAGTGTTCGAATGAATTTGATACGAATTCTTGATGACATAACGGCTAATGGTGGGCAGTGCAACGAGACTTAAATGCAGGAATAAAAAATAAAAACGGCCAGAAGTTTTTGTTTAATTGCTTGTTTTGGTTTGTTTGCACATTTTCTTTGTTTTGATTTTTTTTCAGTTATGTGACCATTAAGCATTTTGTATTTTTTAAAGCTTTTCATCACAGATAACTCCTATTAGCTGGGCTTGACTACCAGTTAGATACTGGGGTAACTGCCCTATCAGACGTGAAAGTAAATGGAATGTGCAAAACAGAAAAAACAAGGTAAACTTCGATGACAAGGGGGGAAAAACCAATTTTTTCTCAAGTATAACAGATTTAAAAAAAAACTCTGTTGAGAACTCTTATGGATTTACAAAAGTTTGCATTCAATCATTTATTTATTTCCAAAGCACAAATAAGGCAAACTCAACAAGCCGCAAACTGACCCATTTATTTTGAAAGGCTTGACCGGAAGTGGTTGAAAGTTAGCGTAGTTGTTAGCTTTTGTCAGTGGGAGGATCTCTGCTCGCCTGCCCCGCTTCTCAACACCCACTCTGTAAATTTAGCGAACACTGCAGCAAGAAGTGTGTCTGTGTGTGTCACGATCAAGAGAGAGCAGCAAGAAGGGATTAAGATTAATTAAAACCTCTCGTCCGGCTGGTGACAGGTAAATATGAACCAGAGCCTGTGGTTTGACTCAAAATTCTTATTTGACACAAGCCGACTGTCTAATTATTGCTCACTTACTTGGGTGAAAGGGACAAGGTGGTGGCTTTTTCTCGTACTAACATTCGCTTTTTTTTCGGGTGGATGATACTTTAATTCCCGGCATTGCTGTAATTTACAGTGAGGTCTAAACAGCGAGGTTGTAGTTGGCAGGGTGTGTTTCTGTACAACTGTTGATAGCTTCATTGCTGATAGTTTAAAAGTGACGGCAGCAGATCAGATCCCGTCGGTATGTTCTCACTGTTCCAAGTGCTGCGACCTCAATAAGGCTAAACAGCTCCTTATGGCAAATTTCCAAATGTCCCATTCCTGGGAACACTTAATTTTCTCATTTTTTGTGATTCAGGTTTCCTGTTTAAACTACAAACGGTGCTTTTCAAATATACTGAAAGAAATGTGGAGGATGAACTTTGAGAAAATGGGTTGGACTAATAATGTTAAAATAAGTGGAAATCCAGGCCTGTTAATGGGGATTTAAATAACCTACAGTACAGAGACATATATTGGATAACCTCATACATCTTTTCCTTAGTTTGTTGAAATGATTTAGAAAGCTAACCAAAATTCTTGATGCACCTGAGTCAGCTGACTGGTCTGCAGTCTGAAAGGCAATAACAGTTTTTTAGCACTTTTCTCTATCCTGATTGTTCTTTCTATCCTCAATTTACATTGTTTGCCAGTGTGAGGTGAAAGGCATTTCTGGTAATTTTATACCACCAATAATGAAATGCATTTGAATTATTTTGAACAGAACAAGAAATGTAGACGCCACATGTGTTGTACTAAGGTGATTAGTCCTTTGGAGGGGTGCAGTGATTTATGGGCGGCCTGGAAGTCATTAGAGACTTCTTCTCTATCACTAAACTAGGCTGTCTGGCTGTAGTTTCAGATTCATCTGCCGAGTCTTAGCAAGAAGGCAACTTGGCTTTTATCTCAATATGTCAAAGCAGCTCTTCAACACATTGAAATCTCTTTATGTTCAATTTAGAATATGGAATTTTTAAAAACTCTGGCCGTCTAAATGGTAGATTGTGTGAAATACCAGCAGGGTGTTTTCTTTTTCTTTTTTCTCAAAAAGGCTGAAAATCGTTTAAGGCGTTAAGTCTCATTTGTGCTAACCCATGGTACACATGAAGTTCATCCATCCATCCTCTTCCACTTATCCAGTTCAGGGTCACAGCAGGGCTGGAGCCTATCCCAGCTACACATGAAGTTGTAATTTCAAATTTTTTTCTTCATTTGATTTTGAAAACAATCAAAGTCCTGTTGCACATGAATGGATTATTCGACTGGTCTGCCAGTTGTTCTGTCATCAAGCAAAAAACCTAAAGGCTGTTTTTTGTTGTTGTTGTTGTTGTTTTTAGTTTCATCTCACAATTATTAAAATTTAAAAAAAAAAATCTTTGAATTTTGCCAGAACAAGATATGTGAAGATGGAATTTCACCAATTTTAAGGCCAGAATCAAGTTCTTGCTTTTTTTTTTTCTTTTTTTTTTTAATGTTTTAATTAATAGTTTATTTTTGATAAATTGATTTTGAAGTACATATCTTTTAGGCTTGGACTCTCCCATGTAGGAACTCATTAGCTAGCCTTGAGGCTTAGCCTCTTTGGGCAATGTCCAGTTTCTCCACCAGCCAATGTTTACAAATGCAGATACATTTTATAAAAGTTAATAAAAAGCCTCAGTGCCTTCAGGTAATAGACGATAGCTATCCAGTGCAATTTGGCAAATGCCATCCCTCTTTTGTCTGTTTACCTGTATGCAAACAAAGCCTGTTCAAATATGTTTTGTAAACTAGCACTTGGAATATAAACAGAAAACAGAAAGTTTCCAGTACCAAATCTTGGTCCTTCTTGCCTACAGATTCTAGATATGCTTATAGAGATTGTGGAGTGCCTGAAAGCATAACCCTGTGCTCTGAATAACTGACAAATTTTTAATATTGCAAACCAATTGATTACTCGGTTATTTGAGAAAATATTGGACAAGTTACTCAGTTGTTATTGTCATTATTATGACTTGAAAGATCAGAACAGTTGGCCACTGAAGGAACAGACAAGAAAAAAAAAAAAAACTCAGGAAACTGAGTGGAGTCCTCTTGGCCATCGAGTCATCCCTGTTTGGCAGCTCATGACCTGAGTTATTGAAGAGAAGTGTGTCCTATGGTACCTGTTCTCTCTCAGTGTATCTGCTGCTTCTGACTTAGAGTTTGCGTAGCTGACTGAACTCTCTTGTCTTCCCCTACTTCCTCTCAGCAGACTTCAAGAGCAAGAGTGTCTTCCTTTCATATACTTTTAAAGTCGTGGCTGTTCGACAGAAGCCATCTATGTAGGTCATTAATCTGGAAATGCCTAGCTGATTATGGTGATCAAACGAGTTTTTGCTGCATGAGACTCCTCCTCCTATGTAATTGTGTTGAAACTGCAAACACCTGAAGGATATGTTTTTGGAAATGTATTTGCTTTCCTGATCACCTGAAAGTTAGTTCCACTTCTTCTTCTCTACCACTAAACCTGTAGAATTGCAGCAAGAACATAACTTATTTCCCAAAATGTCAACAGTCCTTTAATGCATAAAAATCTCTGTGTTTATTTTACAATCACCTGGTCCTCTTCACATGGATTAATTGTCCATTGCTGTTAAGAGGCCTTAAGAAAGATATCATATCTGGGTTTTTTTGTTTTTTTTTAATGTCTTGGGCTAGCTGATTTTGGCACATTTGACCATTTCCTTGGGTGGTAGCATATGGTCATGACTCGGTGAGACTCAGGAGCTGAGGAGCTCTGTGCGTTCCTGCTCTTGTGTAATGCAGAGCAGCATTAAAGCATTTTATTCGCTGTAGTCAACACCTTATAGTAAGAGGACTATATTTGATCAAGAAGTACTAGATGTGAAACGGCTTGAAGTTATCTTTTAAATTCCTCTATGTAATCTTTAATCTTGGTAGATGAGATGTGTGTAGGTGGTGCTGACAGCTGCTACTGCGGGCTGTCTGCTCTATGTCATACACAGCCTTTGCCACTTTATGAACTTTGACCCATTTCTTAGGTTGCCTCGTGCAGAGGTGCAACTAATTCCTGGGTGCCCTTAGATCTAAAGATTTCTGGACTGCTTCAGGACTGCACCTCTTGAGGATAAAAGGCACAGGTTGTGTGTTATTCTGAGTTGTGATTCAGGTGCAGAAGTTGCTTGAGGACATTTTTGTAAAAATCATGCCCCTGAAGTACATTAAAAGTAATTTTTACTCTGAAGTTTGGAGCTGCTCTGAAGACATTCAGGCTAGACTGGAATGAATGTTTCTCTGTCAAACTGAGTCCAAATTCAGTCTGGCTTTTATTATTCTGTTATAAAACCTGTTTCTACAACCAGAGTTGGACGGAGCTCCTTGACAACTCCTGTCTGTAGCAGGTTTTTTTTTTTTCTTTTCACTGTAGTGCACACTATCAAAGAAATAATTTGCAGTCCTGTAAGGTTGTTACATGTGCAAAACAATCCTGATGGGACTCATTTCCTGTTATATGTTTGCAGGACATGAGAACAAAAAGTCATCATCGCTGTAGTCTCAGGAACAACATGGTTGTTAAAAGCTGGATGCTCGTGTATGTTCAGCATTGTTGTTGATATCAAACTCACATGAGCAGTGAGAGGCAGCTCTACCTCAGCGGTCAGGGTCACGCTCTACTCTGCAGTAACTCTGCTCAGCTTGTTGCATAACTCCTGTTGGCCCTTAAGCCTCAGGAAACCTCCTTAGAGAAGGATTGAGGTGGCGTGTTCATTAACCCGGGGCATTGCTCAAATAGTTGTGCAGAGTAATGGTGCTTTGCTTTCCCTTTTAATGGTTGTCTTTGGACCAAGTCTTACGACTTAAGTCTTAGAGCATTTGTTTTACAGTTTATCTTCTTCATAAGGACAGTATGCTAAAAATATTTATTCGTTATTATTGTTGAATTTTGGTTTGGATTTAACACTGCTTTCATGATGAATTAATCTGGGGAAAAAAATGAAAATGAAAAATAAATAAATAAAAAACATAAGTTATTAGAATCATTTTCTGTTCACTGACTGGATAACTAAGTCTAGGTCATTTTTACCTCTTGATTATCTGTGAACAGCTTAGCAAGTGAAATATTCATCACAATTATTTATGCTTTGATACTTCTCTTTTTTTGTGGATGAACAAACAAGATATTATTACATGTTGGAGGATTTAGAGAGTAAGTGGATTTTGTTACCTTTGGACGGAGTGGCATAAGCTGTTTTCCCCTTAATTCCAGCCTTGAGGTAATTCTGTCCTTACTATCCTTTCATATTAACAGACAAGTATAATGTTAGTGGTTCACTCTTATTACCCTTAACAGCATTACTGTTAAATGCATAGCATTTGAAGCCTAATCTAATTTTCAATGCCTGCTACTAGACTGGCCTTTTGAAATACCTACAACTCGACAACAATTACGTAAGAGACCATAAAAATGCAAACTACACAACGGAAATTAGTAAGGTATTACTTTGCAGCAACTTTTTGTGTCAATTTAGGAAGCTAGCATGTGGTTTTCAAAGCCCTTACAGGAATACCTTTTGTCATGTGTTTGTTTGCTTGGTAAATTGTGTGTATGTAGATAATTGTCATTTTTGTGCTGTTCTTTATTATGAACCAGGAAAGTGCTAATTACATCTGTTGACACCAAGTGCAAACAGAAGAGTGGAAATTGAAGAGAAATTCTTCCTCAGTTGCTTTTGGACTGATTTGTCTTAGCGTGAGATGAACTGTGAAAATGAAACGTAGCCTATAGTAGTGCATTTCCTTCAGGGACCGCATAACACGTTAACAAGAACATTGTCTTCACAACGTGGCTCACAGTGTAATGAAGAAATATTATAAAGTCCCGATAGACAGGATATTGTTCATTCTTTTCAGATTTTTCTTGCAGTTTAATGAAATCAGTCTTTTTCTTCAGGCCTGCATTTCAGTGAAATAATATGAAAAAGGACTCCTCAGTTTGAACTGCTGTCAATGCAGTCTGCGACCAGGAGTTGTATTGTTACAGTAGAACTCAGCCTTTTATGAAAACAACACAAGGTTCAATGGCAGCTTGTTGCCCCTGAGGCATAAAATACAATCCAGGAAGTCTAGATTTGGTAACAGATCTGTGAACATGAAGGTATTTCAGAGCCCAAAACAATAGCAGCAGCACTATGAGAAAATGCCATGCAACTGTGGAATGTTACTGTGGTGGTAATTATTTTTAACTTATTCCACCTGAAATGATCCCTTGGACTTATAGGATTGGCTACCAGAGCGCCTCAGTAGGAGACATTAAGTTGCACTGCGAAGTAGAGTCAGGCACCCGATCAGCTTCATAGCTAGAAGGGTCTTTTCAGATAAATAAACTGCTGTTTTTGAGGTTGCCCAGAATGTGACCTTGCCTTTTCTTTTCTTTTCTTTTTTCTTTTTTCAAAGGGTCACGGCCTTGCTTTGACATTTTGACAGGAAAAATTAACATTTCAGGATCATCTCACGAGATAAAAGCTGAATGTTGGCTTGTCTTTCAAGAAACTCAGTCTTGACTTAAAGGTCATTTAATTAAAGTCGCTTTGGTGTCATTCTGTGCTGTTTTGTTTTTTTCCGGCAGTGTGCTTCTTTGATGTAAATAAAACAATGTTCCTGCTTTCTCATAGTTGCAGATGGTCCTCAGCCAGCTCCACCGTGATAGTTGAGTTTTTATGGACTTGTTCCAGTAATATTTTCGTGCATCTCCATATGCCTCGAGTTACATCGTGTACAGTCAAAGATATATGTACGCCAGGTTATTTAGGCTTTTCCACAGCTTTCAGTAAGTGTGTTAATTTCTTAGTAACAACTTGTACCTACATCCAGTAGGGTTTCTAGTCAACTAGCAGACACTAGTTGTGGTAAGTGATGCTCAAGCATGTTTTATTTGAATCGGGGTAAGAAGAGAGCTGAAGTTTATTTTTCCATGCTGAATCATGATGAACAGGTGTCATCTGGAGGATGGATCAAAATCGATTTCTACTAGCAACCACCTGCCTCTTTAGTAGTTGCTGTCATTAGTATCCATTAGTCGCTAAATTGAGAGCATCAGTCATAGACAGCCTGAGGATTTGGCACCATTTGTGACTATATGGGACATTTTCACGCATAATTTCCTTTTGTCAACGTGTCAAGATGTTCCCTCACAGGCTGCTAATATCAATGGGAAGAACACAACGTTCAGCTCAAAAGAGCAACTGTGTACATGTGGATGTATGTAAAAGTAGGCGAATGTGTGTGCTCGCTTGCATGCGTTGCATTGCCTCTGGCTGCTCCCTCAGTGCTCCAGCTCTGCTGAGGCCTGTCCAAACAGAACTACAGCCAAAAAAGCTCCTCCCAGGCTCCACAGAACAGGAAGTGGGTTGTTTTGTTTCACAGAGGCCTCGGTGCTGCTGTCTCCCACTTGTTTGGCTCTGAACCCATCATCTAGTTCAGAGTATCTCTGGTTCACTTGGCAGTCTCTGAAAAGCAATAGATGCTGTGTGGTGTCTGTTGAGAAGTATCAGGCACTCTTAAATGCAGCTCATTATTTTTTTTGTTGTTCTTTTATGGCTGTCAAGGCCTTGGCTTTTTTTGTTTTTCATGAGCATATTAAACCTGTAGAATAACTGGAGTGAGTAAATGGAGTAAGCAGCCTAAATTCAAACTTGAATGTTTGGTGCAGCTTAACAGAAGCTTTGCAGCTGCAACACGGTTTGTGGGAAGTGTAGGAGTGGGTCCTTGGGCAAAGACAGAAAACATGATCATACCCATGACCACAATTTCCATAGCAAGAAACAAGTAACCAAGTTGTTAATAAAACTGTCAACCGCCAAACGCCCAAAGTTTCCTCCTGGTTATGCCAAGTTTTCATATGCATGGTAATGGAGCTGAAAAGTAATTCTTTCACTTACCTTCTTCATTTTGCTCTTTTCAGAGCAAAACTTCAGATTCAGCCTTTTTTATTTCTTAACCATTTACATGTAATTTTATTTGAATAATTGTCAATTACCGTCAGCAACACTGAGCACATGGTGACATGCAATTAAATTTCCACATTGTAAAGCTATTTCTTAACCCAGGTGTTTACCACAACATAAAATTAACCAGCTGTCAGCTTTTTTTTTTTTCTTTCATTGAAATTACCTTAATTTTAGTGGCTGTTGTTTGACCTCTAATTTCATAGCTTTTTCTGGAAGTCCCATGTCACCCTTACTCTCCAACTTCAAAATGTTTCTGCAGCCACAACCCATTTCGATAATTAGTTGTGCTTGGTTGTTTTTTTGATTAAAATCCCTGGTTTCAGATTCTCAGATCTGAGATTTTGGCAGTTTCTCCGTCTTCTGACTGTAAACTGTAATTATTTCTCCACATTTCCAGACACGGCTAACTAATTGCTAGTGATAATCTGCCATAGTTTAAACTTTAGGCATGGGTATTATCAAACAGTCTGCACAGATTTTACTACAGGAATAATTTACAATCTGTGGTGTCCTGTTTTCATTTTTTATGACTCGTTAAAAGGTATTCAAATTTCAGAAGATTAATTTTGCTCCCCCCCCAGCTTTGCATTAAATAAATCTTGTCTAACAAGCCATCCTGAGGATTTGATATGAAACTAGCAACAGTTTATCTAATGACCTCAGTCTGTGTTTCATTGTGACTTGTGATAAATGGCTTGGTGCTGCTTATTGAAAGCACTGGTGTTGCCATGCATCTGAGCAGCGATTAAAAGTGGGCGTTGGGGCAGACTCGATTCCAAGTTTTGCCTGTAGCACAGAAAGATGAATTTCCCCTGATAAGTGGATGCCCCTCATGAAGAGTATTAGTGTCAAGAATGTCTGGCAGAAAGTGGATGAGGTGAGGAGCCAAATGACTATATGCACAGCTGCTCCCAGGCAGCAGGGCTCCAGCTCATCCATCAGCTGCACTGCTATCTCATCCCCATGCATCCCCAAACACACCAGCTAAACTAGTCTTCTGACCTGGGGATACTTCATAATGTTTCTTGATGGTTTTTGCACAAAAGCTTGCAAAGCTTCTTAAAGCATAGGTATAAGATTTAAAGCTTTTAATTGATTTTGATTTTTGGTGGGGAATGCCTGCACAGTACACACATGGAAACAAAAAAAAAAAGAAGCAGTGTAGTGTTCTGGCTTTTTTAAGACGCCACTAAGCACTTCATCAGCTACTCTAATTTCTTTACACTTTTCTCCTCCTTACAAGCCAGCAGAGGATGCTGAGCCTGATAACACATTCCTTCATGTCCGCTTGTCTCATCATGTCTTTTATTCCTCTCCTTCACTCCAGTCTCATCCTCTATCTCTTCTGTTTGTGTGGCTTTGTAGTCTAGATTTGGCATTGGGGATTCATGGTCTGTGACTGCACTTTGCCGTGACAGTATGCAGATCAGAGTCTTCCCGAAGGTGTAATGCTGTATGATCTGTCAGAAATGTCAGAGTGGTTGCTTTGGAGCTACACTGCTTGAGCAGGGGGGAAAAAAAAAAAGGACAGTGTTCTTGATTTATCTACAAATAATTTAAATAACTACTATGTAAAATCCACGAATAGATGAGACAGTTAATGTGTTGTTTGGTTTCAGGCAGACATATGAAACTCCCTTAACAGGAAAGGGGGGGGGGGAATTCTGTTTTTAAGGACTTCTTGTTGTTCTCCCAACAGAAATGGCAGCCATTCGGAAGAAGCTGGTGATTGTTGGAGACGGAGCTTGTGGGAAAACATGTCTTCTCATTGTTTTCAGTAAAGATCAGTTTCCTGAAGTCTATGTCCCTACTGTGTTCGAGAACTACATTGCTGACATCGAGGTTGATGGAAAACAGGTTTGTACTATTTACACTAAAACTGACTCGATTAAAGTGATGGTGTCTCTCATCATGAACACAGAAATGCTTTTCAATTTAGTCAGGCTAATTATAGATTTAAGAACATAAGAGTGTAAGTAAAGCCCAATCCCCCTCAATTACTGCTGCTACTGTCAACCTTTTCCATCTCTCACACCACACAGTTTGCACTAATGTTGCCAGACGTACCATAAACACTTGAGGTTTTTTTGTTTGTTTGATTGATTGATTTTTAAGTGGTTGACCAAAGTAGGCTTCTAATTATGAGGATGCAACCAGAAAGCTTGCTGGCTAAGAATCCAAGTGTGAAGTGGATTCTTGCTTTCTGAGGGTCTACATGAAACTAAATTAAAACAGGCCACAGGCACCAGTTGAAAATTAAAAAGATACTTTTTTTTTTTTATTCCAGTGTAAA
>VVHJ01063584.1:0-20848 GCA_015107715.1 Tylochromis polylepis | reverse complement strand
TCCATTTTTTCCTCTGCTGGTGTGACGGAGTTACACCGTCCCAGGCCGCAGACAGCTGATCTGGGCGCATACACGCACCACCACCGTTAGTTTCTACAATTACCGTGGCGGCGCGTCTTTTAGTCGATCGGGCAGATAAATAAAAAGGGGTGAGAGGTATATTTTGAGCGACACAGAGGGTGGCCAACAGATTTTTTTTTGCTTACCTTTAATAAAGCCGGTCGCGTAGACTCTCTGTGATCGCCGATTATGTGAGTGGTTATGCAAGCCGATGGTATGGTGTTCCGGGGTTCAAATAGTGGGTTCGCGAGTGCTTGAAAGGTCACGTGAACTGCATTATTTTTGTTTGTATTTTTTTTATTGTGAAACACTGTAGGCTGCCTGGAAGTGGCCATAAATGTCTGTATATACATATATATGGATTGTAGGAATACAGCTGGAAATAAGCTGAGGGAAAAAAGAGTGTTTTGGGAAAAGAAATAATAAAGGGATGACTATTATGCCTAGTGGGAGGGGCAAGGGGGTATAAAAGGAGGCTGTCAGGGGTACCTGGGCATTCTGTGAGAGGTTACAAAGAGGGTAACATGCAGACTGGCTCAGCTGTTTGTGTTTTGTATGTAGATGTTTGTTTTGTGTTGAATTAAGTTAGTTTTCTATTTTCTTTGTAAATAATCTTTTTGTGCACTTCGGAGGCCGGCGGAATAAACTATCCACACTGAACGCTTCCTGACTACGCCTGCTTTTGTTCGGGAGAAGTTTAGGAGGAGGACCCCGCGACAGCAATATACTTAGAATTCTCCAAGTGGCATTCCTGTCTTGTTCACTCTATATGCTGCATTACATCCTACTTGCTGCAAAATGTTCACAGCGAAAGCAAAAGGTTATACTTTAGATGAAAAGTCGAGCGACCATAAATATGCCTGTGAAGTAAGCACATCTTGTAAAACATTTCCTTTTCTTATTTTTTCCTGCTACTGAATAGAGATTTATACTATATGAGAAAAGACCTGTACTAATCCAAAAATGGGTTTAAACTGTGTTGAAATTATCTGTAGCAAAATCCTCCTACTGTCGCCAAAGTAGGTGACCATTTCAAGCGCTTTAGGCTCAGCTGACTGTATTATGTTGCCACTGGGGATACATAATAAACTCTCTCAGCATCTGTCGCACCACATGGATTAACAGAGCCACTGTGGAAATCAACAGCACTCAAACTGGTGCAAACCGGTAGGAGATGCTAACAAGAAGTACTATGTTGCTTATACTACAAAGCTGACAACAGTAGTAACATCAACAGTAATGCAAAGCAAGGGCAAGTTCTATTAGCTTGACAGCATGGATGGTTAGCTGCTAGCTCCTGGAGCTAAAACCTAACATGAAGAATGATAACCGCTTCACAGCCTGACCAAAAGTGTCTGTGGGGGTGCTTATGAATGTGTTCCTGATACTGTTCACATTGCATGTGTGCAAATAAATAAATAAACAAAGAAAAATAGTTAGCTGATTAAATGGTGAGCAAAATTAAACAAATTTCTGATCCAATTTTATTTTTAGTTTCCCCTCTAACCAGTGCCTTTTCAGTTTGATATCAGTTATGGAAGATAGACAGTTTTACCTTTGGTTTGTTTAACTTTGTAGAATTGTTATTTTGTGTTTTTTAGTATTTACCTTTTTACTTTTTCTTGTGTTTCTTGTCTGTCTCCCACTTCATGTACTTTTTTGCTTACCCTCTTAGCTTGGGTCACTTCTACTATTTCTATGCTTCTTCTGTTGTTTTACTTCCCATCTTGGTCTTTTTTTTTCTCTTTTGAATGCACTATAATCCTCTGTATACCATCTATTTGTTTCTTGGCCTCTTCTCCTCTCTTTTAACAGACATGTGAGCATGGGTGCTGAGAAAGAGAAACTAGAAGAGAAAAGTTGAAGCACAGGCAGGCCGACTTCCATGAATCTGAGCCATCATTTTAAAGTTATGCCAGTCAAATGTGATGTGTGGCATAGCTGCATCATTAGTCCACTGTTTTGTCACAGCCCACAGATATGTATATCAGATCTCAGATGTTATGTTCAGTGTTATATTTGCGCTTACCTTTAATTACATTCGGAACAGGTTTGTACAGGTTGTACATAATGTACAGATTTCATACTTTTGTTTTTAGCACAAACACTGAGAGAGCACAGAGTTTGATTGTGGAGGTGATCATCTTAAATAATTTAAAAAACTTAGAAATACAAGAGAATCCTTGTTTGTAGAGTCCTTTTTATATTCCAGTGCTGTTACATGCCTCTTTTCACGCGTCACATGTAAAAACAGCTTACTTGTGCATCTTCAATTATAGCTCCCTAAGCAAGGCTCCTCGCGTTCTGTCTTTGTTACATTTTGAATTGCTTTTTGAGACGTCCTTAAAGATGAAACACTGAGATTGATTTTTGGGTCACAGGCAGCAGAACAAAGGAAAGAGGAGACAAGGAGGCACACAATAGAGAAATGTGTTGCTCTTGTTAGTTGTCGGTCTGTTTGCATGCGTCCTGCCTCTTACTGCGATTTTTTTCCTCTTGCTGCTATGTGTCTTACACTGCACCACGTTTTGTTATCATTATTTTACATTAAATAACACTGAAGTTCTCTTTTGTTTCCCTCAATCCAAGCCTACATTTGACTCCTCTGATAACAATACATCAGCATTATTATAGCATACTATGTGCAGTTGTGGTCAAAAGTTATGTTCATCATGGGCATGCATGTCATGGTAATTTGGGGCTTTTAATGATGTTTTTGAACTGTTTTTTTTTTTTTAAATGATTGTCCAGCATACATCTTTGCTTACTTTAGAAAAGCAATTTATTTGGACTGTAGCGGATTTAAATTGGCAGGTTTCCTGGATGGACCTGGCTTTTAGAGAGGTTGGGGCTTTGGAGAGACCATTCCAGAAGCATCATGCTAGCTTGCTTTATTCGTTGCAAAACCAATTTTGATATGTGTTTGGGATGATTGTTCTGGTAGAACATCTAGTTGTGTTCAAGTTTCAGTCATTTAGCTGTTGATTTAAGATGACCATGAATAATTTGGAGGTAGTACTCATTACTTCAATACTTCATTATTCTATCTTCTTTGTGTAATGTAGCAGTACCACTGACAGCTAAACAGCCCCAGAGTGTGATGCTACCACCACCATGCTTGAGAGCTGGTACAGTTGTCTTAGATTTAAAAGCCTCACATTTACTTATTTAACATACTTATTGCCCACTGTGGCTAAATAGCTCAAACTTTTCATGCTAATATACTGTAAAACTCACTTCCCTGTGGACATGCTGCCAAAGAGAAACTAAGCATGATCGACTATAAGTTAATATGTCTTGGCCTTTTCTAAAAGAAAAGAAGCTAAAAGAAACATTGGAAATACTTCTTAAAAGGTTTAACAGGGTATATGTATATATTTGAGCCTATATGTATACTTTTGACACTGAGCTCATTCCAGAAAATCAAAACTAAATTCAAACGTATGCACCTAATTCTTGTTTTGTTTTGGGGTTTTTTTAAGTCATAAAAATCGTATGCTGTACAATCATTTCACCCTGGAAAAAGAACAGTTCAAAGAAATTATTAAAAGCCCAAAATTACAATGGCATTCATCCCCATGATAAGTGGATCTAAACTTAAACACAATTCTAAGTAGGCATGTCCACTTTACACTATCCGGGTAAAATATGCTAGCTGTGTGTTTTTGCAAAGGTCACAATATCAACGTGACTGAGTGTCACAGTCAGCTGAAACTGTTTACTGTACATTGCCTCTGCTTTTTTGCCACCCAAGGCAACAATTGCAGTAAATTCATTACGCCATAAAACCTATTATGCTGCCATTAAAAGTCCATTATGATGGTGTTGTTGGAAAATAGGAGGTGGATGCTGGCCCTCTGGGTATCAGTCACAGATGCTTAAGAGGGGGACAATTAGAGGACTTCAGCATATTAAACAGCATTTATCTGATACATATCAAATTAGTTAGTGATTTATTAATTTATTGCTAAGTTTGCCCCGTCAGTGTCTTTATCTTGCTCATGATAAAGGAGTAAATCTTTGGCCTCAACTTCTTTTGAATAAAAAATTAAGACAACAACACCTGTCTGTCACATACTGCACAGCTTAAAAATCTGCAAGGAGACAAAAGAGGGAAAGAAAAAACACCAGAGAGGCAACAAAACTGTTCTCAAATTTCCTGTGTCCAACCTCATTAAAGTGACAAATAAGCTTATCAACACATTACAGTCAATGTCCCTGTACTAATTTTATCATGGACAAGCCAAGGGACTTGTTGATGATGAGATTATGTTTATGACAGCATCTCCAGCACCTGGAATCTTGCTCTGTTTTGTCAACATGTTTAGTTCACAACTAATGCAGTTTGTTCAGCGTCAATCACCTGAATGTGGCATTCCCTTGAGTGTCCGTTGACTGACAGATCAAATTATAATACTCCACATGTGAAGGATTGCTGAACAATTTCCACAAAATGCCCAGAGAGATTGGATAGCAGAAAGGAATTTAGGCTAAGGTGACCCTCCTGACAAGATGCTACGGTTTCTCTTTAATTTGCTATTCAGAGAAAGAGGCTAAGAGGACAGTGGACAAATGAACAAATGCTGCAGTGGGGAAGCCTGTCTCTACAAAAGGTTTCATGACAGTGTTCAAATGATGATAGTTATTTTACTTCAGGTCTGGATTTTTCCGTGGGGGGGAAACAGTTCCCAAAACAAACAAAGACGAGGATTATTCTTCTGCCCAGTGTGAACTAATTTTGTTCTTGTGTCGGGAAAAAAAAAAAGATACTTCTCTTTGGCATTACTACTTTCAGTCTAGAGTTACATTTAGCTGCGAGCCTGCCATGCTCTCTCTTCCATGCAGTAACACATTTATCTTTTGTTCTTTTGTTTTGTCTCCGCTCATTCGGAGGAATGTCACTTACCTCCAAAATTGTGATGCCTGAGGCAGAAGGTAGGGTATTTGTTTTCACTGCCTGTTTCACAAAGCTGGGCTCATTTGTCAAAATGACCGTGATCTGAGGGCCTTGCCTCAACGCCGTTTGTCTTGTATTGATCGCCCTTTGTCACGCTTGCCTCTCTTGAAGGTGATAGGCACTTTCTCTTTTCTTTCGCTCTTTATAGATTATCTTTTTTACAATCTCGTTAAAGTTGCAAAAGTTGATATAGGCTACAATTGACATAGGCTCACCAAAAATTGGACAATAGAAGATTGGAAAAACACTTCCTGGTCTGATGAGTCTTCATTTCTGCTGTACCATTCAGATGGCAGTGTCAGAATTTGATGTAAACAACAACGTATGGCTCTATTTTCACTTGTATCCATAGTTCAACCTGTTGGTGGCTGTGTAACTGCATGAAGGATTTGACACATTTTGGACCTCTTTGTAGCATTCTGAGTATTGTTGCTGACCATGTCCGTCCCTTTATGACCACAATGTGCCCATCTTCTGATGGCCACTTCCAACAGGATAACATACCATGTCATGATGTGACAATGGGCTCACTGTACTCAAATGGCCGTTACAGTCATCAAATCTCACTCCTTTAGAGCACAGGTGTCAAACTCCAGTCCTCGAAGGCCGATGTCCTGAAACTTTTCCATCTGTCCCTGCTGCAACACACCTGAATAAAATTAGTAGATCATTAGCAAGACTCTAAAAAACTTGACTGCATGCTGAGGTGGCAATTCAGCCATTTGATTCATGTTACTGCAGCACATGATTGAATGAACACGGTGCAATAAAAGTACTTTTAGAAGTAAGAGTTTTCCAAACACTTACTTTTACTTAAATGTACTTGAGTAGGGTTAGGGGTTGCCACCTCAGCATGCAGTCAAGTCTTGCTAACGACCTACTAATTTTATTCAGGTGTGTTGCAGCAGGGACACATGGAAAAGTTTCAGGGCACTGGCCCTCGAGGACTGGAGTTCGATACCCCTGCTATAGAGCATCCCTGGGATGTAATGACATGGGAGATTCAGTTGTTCACTGCCTAGGAGCAAACACAATAATACACAGCTCCAGGCTTAACTTAATTTTGCTAGTACATGATCCCAAAAAATATAGACTCTTCTGGAGCTAATGGAAAACTGATATCTGTAATCTCATGCATTAGGGAAGCCAGTTTTCTTGTTTGCCTTATGTCTAAGAAATAATCTACTGCAGAATGCCAGCTGTAATAAATTCCAGTTATTTACTAAAGATGACCATAAAATTAGATGTGATTAAAAAGATTATTAGATAATTATAAGAATCATAAGAATTATCCTATGATGTATGAAAGTATATATTCTAATAAAAAACAAAAAACAAAAGCATGTCTATCTTTAACCTGTTAATAATACTGCTAATACTGAAAATATGTCCTCTGAGTTTCACATTGACTGTATCCCTGTAACGCAGATGAAAAATCTGTCAAGTCGAGATGTAGAAGAAATGCTGCTCATGCCAATGATAAGAGTCCCTGTCTGACAGAAAAACTCTGAGCAAGATAACAATGATAGGTAAGCCCTGGCATGGCTTTTATAAAGTAGCTTAAAATTGTAGTTTACAACTGCACTGATATTTTAGTTTCATCTAATTACAATGCCTAGCATCATTTATGACATTTATTGGCAAAAAGTGATGTCTGAAATGGGCCCAGGCATGCACATGCCAGATGTCTGCTCAGCCAGTTGTTGTTCTTTATATCCTCCTTTTCCCCTGACCTTGATTCTGTTTTTTTCCTCTTTTTATTGTGGTGATTCATTAGTCCTAAAGTGTTGATCATAATAAGAAGTAAATTGAGAAGGCAAAGAAGATTAAAGGATGAGAGCAAAAAACAGTGAAAAAGAGAGATTTTTGAGAGTGTCTGAAGGGCTTCAACCATCAAGTCGGTGTGAGGGTTTTCAGCCAAAGTAAATGCTCATAAAACTCTTCTTAATGCATGTGTAGGTGCTCCACAGTAGCTACAGGCAAACAAACCCAGAGGTCATTAAAGGTTTATCAGAGGTTTGCAGTAGCTTGGATAGAGCTGCTCACAAACAGATGAATATGTTTTTGTGGCATTATCAGCATCAGCTTAAATGGCTAAACGGGCGCCTGCCTTTCTAATGGGATAATGGGACCCATGTCCAAAGACAAATATGCTCTTTAAATCCAGCTGAACAAAACCTAAAGAGGCAGCCTTCTCTCTAGTGCTAGCATCAAGATGACATGAACACACTGACCCCGCAACACCACATATTTCAGATAAGCCCCCAGGTCAGAAACAATAAGGTGAGGACATGACCCCCATTAAATTCTTCCAACACATACATATAAGCAACCCAAATTTCCACCTGCCTGTGTGCAGCACTCACAGCAGCTTAGCGCCCAAGCTGAAGAGGGCTCAGTTTGCAAATGACAGCGCCAGCAGAGTTAAATCCCTCTAAATGTCCTGAAATGACTCACATGGAAAGGTTTAAACGCTATATCTGAAAAGGTCAACAGCCACCAGACCCGACAGCTGTAATGACCATCAACAAGACCTGGGTCACACAGGACCTGCAAGTAATCCCTTCCGCTTGTTTCATCCTGCTATCCTGGAAAGATCAAATGGGTGGCAGTTACAGTATATATGAGCAATAACCCACACATGTGCTCCCAGTTATAGAATATTCCAAGTCTGACGAGAAAAAAACGTTTCACATCCCTCATTGATTGAAAGTTTCACCTATGACCCCACCCAGGGCGACTGAGTAGTGAACTGATACACACCATTTTTTATTTCTACATTGCTTTAACATGCCAGTTTGCAAATTCACTCAAGACAATGAATCAGACATCAGTGTCTCAGGCCCCAGACTAGTTGGTGACCATCTGAAAACCACCAGTTAATAGGGAAAAATGTGTAAATGTTCCCACCCGGCTGTGAAACTGATTGCTGAAGCCCTGTTTATGTATTAGAGAGTGGTCAATGGCACCTGGCAAATACCAGTCCATCCATCCATCCATCTATTTTCTTCCTCTTATCTGGGGCCAGGTCATGGTGGCAGCAGCCTAATCAGAGAAGCACAGACCCTTCTCTCCCTAGCTACCTCCTCTAGCTTACCTGGAGGAACACCGGGGCGTTCCCAGGCCTCCTCCAGACATGCTGACCCCATTACAGAAACATTTCAAGTCACAGAGTACAGTATGCTCACATATTTCAATAACATTGACCAGCGTTAGGATTTCTTCATGATTACTGAAACCATATGTTGAGCCTGCAAACGTGACACAAAGCTGGAAGTTCATTCTGACTTCATCAATATGTCCTTGTCCATCCATCCATCCATCCATTTTGTGTGTGTGTATGTATGTGTATGTGTGTGTGCATGTGTGAGATTAAATGTGTGTATGTTAGTTTGTTTATTTCGGACTGAGTGTGAAAGGAACTCATCCCAACAAATGCTCTCTATTACAGTTTATATCACATGTTATCAAGTTTCACTACTGCTTAAAGAGCAGATGTCGAGTGTTTGGAGATAAGTTGGTGTCTTCCAACTACGGACAACCACATCAATCTGCTAGCAGCCAAAGCAATTACAGAGGTCTTTGGTGCAGCAGCCTCTTTGTGACTGATTTCACCCAGCATCAGCCAGCCACCACTCACCAACTGGTTGGGGATTACACCTTTTTCCTTAGTAACGGGAGGTTGCAGGGGTCACTGAACAGTCTCTTGGCCAATGTGACTGAGCCCTGAAACACATTTCATGGCAGGGAGATACTAAATCACAATGATAGAAATCAATTAATCCACTTTAGAGGCTATCTTTTATTAAAGTGCTAATGTGATATCATGAAAAGTTTGCATATAACCATTTATTTAAATGTAATCTCAATGACACAATAGTGTAGGTATTAATAGCCACTCATCCACACTGGCGTTGCTTCCTGGATTACTTGAAGCAGTTATTCCCAGTTTGTTTTGAATGCGTCTTATAGTTTATAGATAAGTTAGCAAGACAAAATACAATTTAAAGACTCATATGTCCTAAACTATTCACAAATGGTCATATTAGGTGGCAAGTGGACACAATTTGAGCAGAGCTGAATGTCTATTCATCCTAATACATGTAATAAATGATCTCTAAGGGATCTTAAATTCTATATCTTCCTAGGAAAACAGCGGATCACATCAAAAAGAATCCAATTAGGAAATCGGTTATGCTAATTGACAGAGGAGAAAAAAGCTTTTCAAGCATCTTATTGACACCTCTAATCACTTTACAGTTTGTGATGCTCTAATTTAGCATATGAACCACCATTATGAGTTATTAGGTTAAAGGGGCACTACATCTGGCACTCCACACTCTGTTTCACACTCATTAGCAGCTCATTAGGAGGGTGGTGATGGTTCATCCGAGCTTGCAGAAATATTATGAAAATATCCTTGTAAATATTGTGCAGATGATGCATTTAAATCAGATCCCTTTTCAATTTGACTTCTTTTATTTAGCCCATAATCAACTGCTAAAAATTAAACTATTTATTTTAATCTGGTAGATGACACAATGAAAACATTTCAGCTCTGTCTAACATGTCACCTCTATGTTAAAAAGAAAATAAGGTTCCCTCATAGGTACATGAGAAAGTATTTAGCTGTATGGGAACCTACACTCACTGGCCACATCATTATTTACAATTTACTGGTTCAGTCTTAATTCTTCATGGCATAGATTTAACAAGGTGCTAGAAACATTCCTCAGAGATTTTGGTCAGTCTCAACACAGTTGCTACAGATTCGTTGGCTACACATCCATGATGTGAATCTCATCCCAAAGGTGCTGGTGACTATGGAGCCTATTTGAGTTCAGTGAACTCATTGTCATGTTTGAGATGGTCTGAACTTAGTGACATGATGCATTATCCTGCTGGAACCAGCCATCACAAGATGGTACACTGTGTTCATAAAAAGATGAATATTGTCACCAACAATACTCAGGTACACCATTACACCACCAGCAGCCTGAACCATTGATCACTCACTGGATATTTTCTCTTTTTTGGACCATTTTCCATTAATGGTAAGTGAAATACTCAGACCAGCTCATCTGGCACATTCACAATCACCTTCATCCCCATTCTGATGCTCTGATGTTGAACTTCAGCAGGTCGTCTTAACCATATTTAAATGCTGAGGTGCTTCCACATGATTAGCTGATTAGATACTTGCATTAACAAGCAGCTGAACAGATGTTCAGTGGTGTACATTTTTTGGAAATAGGGTTACAATAATGCAGAATTCGCACATAAGTGTGCTTGGCATTTGTGACAGGTTTATTGGCTTGTGCAGTTGTCAAGGATAACAACCACTCACAAGGGAAGTTAACCACACTTAAGTTTTTCAGTAGGGTGATTATTCGATTGGTTAGTGGCAGTGCTGGTGCATTTAAATAAATCTGACTAGACTGGCTGGTACCTGCAGTTGCACTTGAAAAGTTGAACTTTTCTTAAGTTTATCTGTCTTGCAAGCACCGTGAGCAAAGTGATGATAGAGAGACAAAATTCAGTTTGGAAATGCATGACATCGCCTCATTAAAAGGTGAGAGTGTTGAAGCCTGTGAGAATCCTTCCCAAGAGTTACATCTATAGTTTAATTAGAAACTGCATAAAGTTTTAGCTCCAAAATATGCTATACTTACAAATTATTAAAATACATTCAACTTAGCCTTTAAATATACAGGATAAATACATGAATTGGCTTTTTAAAAAAACATAGTTTCACTTCTTAACAGGGTCATAAAACTGTACTGCAAACTGAAGTCAAATCACATCAGGTTTCATGTTTGCTGTTTCACAGTTTCCTCGTAACCTGAATGGTGTTTGAAGTCCTGTGGAGTTTGTACATGGTATTTCATTGGCATTTTCCTTTCATACACATTTTTCTCACTATTGTAAAGGGAAAAATTACATATATTTTGGTGTGATACAGTCCAAGTATGATATATTTGGATCTAATAGTACTATCTGTGTAGCTGTCATTTTAGATTATGACTAAGCATATTACTTAGTTCCAGTTCAATTTCCAGCCATACAACAAACTGTATGGCTGAAAATTGAACTGGAAAGTTAATATTTAGTGATGATTTTACCTTTGAATGAAGGAGTGGGATGAACACAGCCAAACTCAGTGGGCAACCTTTCACCAATAAACAGAACAAGGACCCAAAAACAACAAAGAGCTTATTATGATGAAGATCTGCTCTCAAACTGACTGAGCTTTGAGAGTGTGGCAAGTGTAGCTTTCAACTTGAAGACTAGAATAAACATAGAGAGACAACAGCACAAACATCAAGAGCTGAAAGTGGCTGTAGTGAAAGCCAGGGAGAGCATCACAAAGGACGCTATGAATTAGCTACTGGTGTCAGCAATGGATTTTTTACACAGTGACTGAATAAATATGATTTTGTTTGATGTCTGTGCAATTACATTTGAAATCTGTGTAAGCTGCCCATGAATTTGTGCAATACTTAGAATTACATGGTGTAATCGTTAGTCCTGGTTTTGAATCCATCAGCTAGCTCAAACCTTTCTGTTAGGAGTTTGCATGTTTTACCTATGTACCAATCTTATCGTGCCGATGTGGGTTGTCACTGGGTGATGTGGTTTCCTACCAAAGACATGTTATGTTAATTGTGATTCTAAATTGCTCATAGGTGCAAATGGCTGACTGTCTCTTTGTGTCAGTGCTATGATAGGCTGGCGACCTGAGTACCCCACCTTTTGCATTGGGACAATAATAAAATGGATGAATGGCAATTCTGACACTTTTTTCACTGTTAACTGCATGCATGTGTGAAAATTTGTAAGGTATTCGGCAGTATGAATGATCACTTAAAAGTAAATTTTTATAACACAGTAGTATCATAGTATCTTTTTCTGGATTGTATAAAGAGGGTTAACATGAAACTGAAGGACAGACAAGTGAAGTTCAGTGTATTTTTCTAACCTTGGACTGATGATGCTCTCCCTGGGGTGCACTATGACATTCTGTGTGTAACCGAAAGTGCATTTGAGTGAGTCAGCGTGGTTTGGCTGCTCAGCGCACACTACTGCTCTCTATTGCCATAATGATGACTCAGTCCTGCTCTATCCCACCTCATTCTGTCCAGTCCTGTCTCTGTCCTTAGCCCTTCTCTCCTTTGTTGCCTCTCCTTGCACCATCCTGTCTTTCATCTCCTTGTCATCTTTTATTCTTTGACTGCTCTGTCATGCCTTGATCACTGCTTTCCTCTTTACAGTTCTTTATTGCTGAGTGTTATAGTTGTTTTAGTGCCGGGGTGAACGTATTTTAAGCTCAATGTTGTGTAAAAAGAGTGCAGTGTCCTCAATAATTGTAGAGCCTGAGTTAGTGGATACTAGCCAATGTGTGCTCAAGCTGTTGCACCTTGAGCCCAGCTGCCCAGATCTTACCAGTGCTGGAAACAGAATCTGCTTCACTACATTCAATAGACGGATAAGAAAAAAAGATAGACAGGCAGACTAACACGCTGTGCCGTTCTTCACAGATACGGGGGTGTGCACAGGCTGCAAGAAATTTCTGGAAGTGGATCGTGTTAGCGTGCTATGGTGTCTAAAATTGGATCTGATAATAGTCTTAATTTCCTCCACCTTCAGTCACAGCCTCGTGGGAAATGATTTAAACTCTCAAACCTATGCATGGAAATGTGATGCAGGATCAAATAAAGGGAAAAAAAATTGTAAAACTAAGAAGTAAAAGTACTGCAGAAATTGAAAACAGACATATATTTCTGTAATACACAACTTATGCAAAATATGCATTACCGAAACTGTCATTTCAATAGAATGCAGAAAAAGAGGCAAAACGTTACTTCATCTTTTCATTAGTCATTCATCCAATGTCAAAACTGCTGCCAAGATGGTCACTGTAAGTGGCGAAATAAATAAATAAAGCAGGGGATATAATGTTGAGTTGTGTCCTGGCACAGCTGAAAATTGTTAGATGGCGGGATTTGATACCGTGCCAGAATGAATAATAATAACAATATTTTTAAATCAAGGGCACGAAGGGAGGCTTTGCCCTCAGTACGATAGCAATGAAAACCAGAGCCTATCCAAGACACACGGATTTGATAAATTAATCAATTACACATTTTTTCATGCCAACGACTCCATAATAAACTAATAAATTGATTTTTTTTCCTTGAGAAAATTGAATTCAAAGTAAAACAGATTTTTGAAGCCTTGACAATGCTCATTACACAAAGTCACTGAAGCTGTTAATGAGCTGCATTTTTTTTCTTCCCTCTGATAGCAAAGTCTGTGAATGCATTGAGAACTTATCGAGACTGACTGATGCTGGAAAAATCCAGTACACGTGTTTATAACAATTAAACAACAAAGGTACCAACTGATAATTTACCACACACACACACACAGTGAGCAAAAATGCAGTCCAGAGCAGAAAATTTAACATTCACAGATATTTCAGTAACAACTCTCTCTTCCACAGTATGTCCTTATCCTGTTTTCCTTCTCTCACCCCAACCGGTCACAGCAGATGGCCGCCCCTCCCTGAGCCTGGTTCTGCCAGAGGTTTCTTCCTGTTAAAGGGGAGTTTTTCCTTCCCACTGTCGCCAATGTGCTTGCTCATAGGGGGTCATATGATTGTTGGGTTTTCTCTGTATCTATTATTGTACGATCTACTGTACAAATATTAAGCGCCTTGAGGCGACTATTGTTGTGATTTGGCGCTATATAAATAAAATTGAATTGAATTGAATTGAATTGAATTGAACTTCTTCTCACAGTTAAGTCAAGATAAACATACTGATTATTTTCAGAGTAATTGTAAACATCTTAGCATCAATAAAATGACAATTACATACTAGCAAAATATGCCCAGGTGAGTCCCAACTGATTCTTTTATTGTTATATTTTAATATGCAGGAAATCT
Organism: Tylochromis polylepis; assembly: GCA_015107715.1. Classification (NCBI taxonomy): domain Eukaryota; kingdom Metazoa; phylum Chordata; class Actinopteri; order Cichliformes; family Cichlidae; genus Tylochromis; species Tylochromis polylepis. Next base: position 6,884 of record VVHJ01063584.1, on the reverse strand, counting down.
AAACTTAAACTTTCAGTTTATGATGAGTTTTTAAAGCCCATACAAGGATTTTTTTTTCATGTTTCATAAAGATAAGCAGAATCATTGTCTGTGAGGCAATCGGTGATTCATAACTAGTAGTAGTTATATTGTAAGAAGATGTCCATGTCTCTTACAACCTAATGCTAGAAGTTGTCTCCTAAATTTGTACTTATATTTCTGATGCTATCATCAAATCCAGTGATCTACTTTGTTGTAAAAGAGTTAGCAAGAAAATGCCAGTTTCACAGGGAAATAGCACTCAACAGTCCCGCTGCTGTGGAAGGTTGCTCAGATTCAAATTACAAGTCCATCGCACCTCCCCTGCTCAGCATGAAAGGAGTGACGGATTATAACCACCTACTTTTGTTTGTTGACTACTCGTAATGCTACAGAGACACGTTTTTGTAAGTGACTCAGAACTGGTAAGTGTAGCTTTAAGAGCACATGATGTATCATGATGCATGAAATCACAGATGCATGTTGAATTTAGGATCAACACACCATTAAAAGTAACACTATATATAACATTATTGTGGCATATTGGTCTTTTTTTCCAACTGAACCAACCATCAGGTTTATTTATTAAGTGTCAGGCAGCCATTACAGTTCAGTCTCTGTAAACTCCCAAAAGGTTGATTCTGTTCATCTGGACGAAGCGTTTTCAATGAGAGAAACGTTTCGTCACTCATCCAAGTGACTTCTTCAGTCTCAGCAGGTTTCCCCAGCCTTATAAACAGTACATTTGCACAATGACTGAAACCAGCCCACTGAATGAACCGTGGGCTGCGAGGTCAGTTCCTTGGTCATTAATATGCAAACTGTCATGACCATTGATCAACAACCACTGATCAAAGACCATTGATCAAAGACCACTGATCAATGGCCATGATTACCATTCACAGTATATACTGTGACTGTATACTGATCTTTCCTACAGAATGACCAAAATTTTTGTCTTCTAGCAAGCCCACTGAAATCCTGTGAAGTCCCATGAGAATGTACCTAATCTTGGTCTGACCTTCATAATTCACTTGTGTTGAGTGAGCACAAACCTTCATCCTTTCCAAGGTGTAAAGTTAGATATAATTTACAAGACTCCATTGCATATACACAAAATGTTAAATCATGAATTAATTGTGAGAAACCACTTTTTTTAAGGTTGATACCAAAGCCTGATTATTGACAAGCCTGTTGAGTCAAAAAATCATTTAAATAGTGATTTCTTGGCAAAGCGAAGTAGGCTAAAAGTGTCATGGCGAGTGCTGTGCAGCAGGCAGGAAGGAGGACCCAAGTGCAGGACTCACAGACGGAAGGTCAACTTAAGGTGCAGCTTTATTCGCTGGGAAAAACAACTCATCAAAGAAACAAACTTCATAAAACAAACCAAAACCTCAAACATGAAACCTCAAACTAAACTGACACTGGAAACTAGAAACTAGGAAACATGGGCTTGGAACATGACAGGAGAAACCACAGCACAAAGAGAGTGTGTAGGTTAATGACGCAACAACAAGCAGGGGATGACCGAGGACTAAAATACACCGTGGAGTAATCAGGAAACGGGAGAAATAAGGGAAATACAGCTGGGACTAATTAGGCAGAACGTGACAAGGGAAGCAAAAGGAGACGCACTATTTAAGCACATGAGACTATCAAAGTAACACGGGAAGCACACGACAGGCACGGAGACACAGACTAGACACAGAACAGAGGGAGCACGGGAACCAAAAACTAAGACCTAGAAATCACAAACCAAGAAGAACTAGAGAGCTCAAAATACAAACAGAAACCAAAACACTGGTAGTAATAAACCAAGATGAAGCCAAAGATTAATAATAATAATACAAAAAATCAAAACACTGGGTCACTGACCCAGGACCGTGACAAAAAGCCCTTAAAAAGAAGCACATCATGCCACAATCTAAAAGGAACTCAAGAAAAGAAATAAACTCATTGACATCTCTCAGCCTGGAAAAGGTGGCAAAGCCTCTTCTAAGGCTTTGTAACCCTTACACAGCATTTCATAAAAAGAACATCAGACCAACAGTCAAACATGGTGGTGGTAGCTTGATGGTCTGAGGCTGTTTGCTGCTTCAGGACGTGGATGACTTTCCATAATTAATGGAATCATGAATTCTGCTGTCTACAAGGAAAACCTGAAGAACATCAGACCCTGAGTTCATGCCCTGAAGCTTAAGCACACAAGAGTTATGCAGCAGTAACAATGGTCCAGCAACACACCACATCTCCACCTCTGAGCGGTTTTAAAAAAAAAAGAGAAGGTTTTGGAGATGCTAAGTCTGGACTTAAATCTGATGGAGATGTTTTGGCTTAAATTTAAACAGGAAATTCATTCTCAGAAACCCTTCAATGTTGTCAAATTAAAACAATCCTGCAAAGAAGAGTGGGCCAGAATTCCTCTACAAGTCATATTGCCGGTTATGCCAAATGCTTGACTGTAGTTTTTGCTGCCAAGGGTGGCACAAGCAGTTATTAGGTTTAGCTGTGTTTTCACCTGTTGGCCATCCTCTCGTTATCCTGTGTATTTAGTTTTCCTCTGTTCCTTGTCACGACGTTGTCATGTCCTCATGTTGTGTGTACTCCTGTCTGTTAGTCAGGGTTGGTGGTTTCACTTACTCCAGTTCAGCTCTGCTTGTTATATTGTTCAATCAGCCATTTGCCAGCAAATAATGCTGAGACTTAGGTTAAGCCTGTCTGCCAAGTCCTGCATTTTAGTTCCTCTCTCCGCCTGCTACACAACCAGCCGACAACAGTGCTTTTTTGGTTTATTTAGTGTATTTTCAGGGGGGGTTTTCCCACTTAAACTGACTGATATTTTGGTAATCTTATGCAATTAAGCTCATTCAGCAAGTTCTATTTTTAAGCATTTCAGGCAAAATATTCAAATTTTTAGCTTTCACATTCAATTTTCTCTAGAGAAATGCTTAGTCTATTTTTATTTTATTTATTTATTTTATTTTATTTTTTTGCTGTAATTGAGCATGCTAGACCTTCAACTTCTGGGAAGCCACTTTAAACTGCAGGACAATTGCATATGTGGAAGGTTACCAGTGACTCTCAGAAAGATTGGTGAAAGTTTGGAAATAATTGGAATCTAATTTATAAACCCAGATAATCTCCCAGCACATTGCAATCAATCTGACTCAGCCTGCACATAACTTGTCAGCACTTTTTTCTTTTCGCAACGGGTAGGTTGCCAACTAGATCCAGTGTGCTTATGTTCCTATATAAGAGCAAGGTTGGTGAGTGCCTATGTCATTTTGCAGTTAAATCAACATCTAGCAGCAACTATGTCACTATATAATTTTTGTGCATGTAGAAGGCAACAGATTTGTGATTTGTGACAGACTCAGTTCTTCATTTCATCAGCATCTTGATGCAAAATCACTCTGAAGACAGCAATTGACTGAAATTGGTCACAGACCTGGTCTCGTTCCTTGAAACAACCATTCTGGCCTTTCTGCAGTTTCCAACCACTTTTTTTTTCAAGTGTCAATTTCTTACTCAATATAACATGCAGCTCTTCCACTCGTTCACATTAAGCAAATTATAATAAACAAACATCAAACAAATCCCTCATCACTTTATCCTTTAGTGGTTCCCAACAGCCTGGCCCTTGTACTCCACTGTGGATGACTAGAGTTGCATTCTGATGAACCCCTGTAGTATTTGTTGACATTCATTGGGTGGTGGACAATTATTCTCCAAGCTGAGGAGTGCATGTGTGTGTGTGTGTGAAGCTGCATATCATGCATGCATCTTGTGTTGATACAGATGCTGGCGGGCAGTGTTTGTCATTCTCTGTGTCACCAAAGCATCTGCCCGCGCACTCCTCCAGGCACTGCGGTTCAATCAACAACAGCTGGTTATTACAGCGAAAAAGGTACAGCTAGTTCATCTCTTTAGGCTTCAACAGGCTCTGGCTGAAGCTCGAGTGAAACCTGTGGCCTCGTAGATATCGTATCATTTCTTTCTTTGATATGAGTCTTGCCAGAAATCTATTTTGTGTGACGACGTTCTTCATTATTCTCGGGGTGAATCCAGTATTCTGAAGATATGAGTCAAGTAAATCTCTGCTGCATGAGGACAATAAACCAAAGACAGGTACATTAAATAAAATTTTAAGTATATAGGATGAATTTATATTTTTTTCTATTAATTTTTTTGACTTTTGAATATTTAATTTCTTCATTGGGGAACTGCAATTATTGTAAAACAAACAATAGTCTTATCACTTCAGGCACAGCTCTCAAGGAAGTTCCCTTGCCAATTGCTCATAAATTTACAACCATTGCCAAGATTTAACAAGACAACAAAAAGCACTGCTTTGATAGATTAAAGGACTTCCTCCCATCAATTAAACTAATATTCCACACAAGGCTTACTACCTTTCAGAGTTTTGAATTGGTAAATGATGATGATTTTCTCAGTGTTACTACCACCATTATTTATCTCCAATCAACAATAGCAGATATAATTCTGTGCTAGAGGCAGGATTTCCTGAAATTCACAGAGCTCCATTTCCATATAAACGTGCTTAGGGCAAGAAGAAAATGCATTTTTGGCACATTTCACTCGGTGGAGAAGCAAATCATTTTTTCAGACTTTTATTTTCAAAGTTATTAAATGAGCCATCCATGCTTCCCCTCTCGGTGGTTTAATTTATTTTTTCAGCGTCTTAGACAGCAGCATATGTCAACCTGTCAAAATGTCAAACATCTGAGAAAATATACAAAATTAAAGCTGGCTGCCACAGATTACACAACACTTGAATGTGTCATCATTGCCTATCAGTTAAAAACCAAACTGTCAGATGGGTTTAGCATTTTGTAATAGAAAAACATTAGCTTGTAAACAATACAAAGGATAATCTGTTTCTGTGCACATATGTATTGTACTTATAACCCATTCTCTCTAAACAGGTGGCCAAAGCACGCTTTCATAGTTCTAACCCTACACGTTTAAGACAACAATATCTGTGCAATATTTGGAATCCAGAAAATGAGACAACACAATTATAATTTGTACTGTCATTTCCAGTTCTAAGAAAAAGAGCGAAATATACGTACTCTTACCTTGGATCCCAACTGTAGCATGCTTCCAGATCACAAGTGCCTCTCTCTCCCATTAACAATGGCTGGAGCTCGTCAAGCTGAGAGGCCAGCAGTTTTCAATAAAACGCCAGTCTTTGACAGAAGACTGGTGGCAGATTAGCATCCTAGACAAGCTGCCACTGTCTCTGCGTTCACTGCTCTGAGATCAGTTATGAGGTGCACTTTATGTGGAAACCGAGCTACCATAAACAAATGGTAGACAGACACATCTGTATTACATATTTGGAGTTGCGGTATGATACTATGCCTTTGCAGATTGAAGTTGCTATGAATCTATGAATATGAATAATATTAATTTAATGTAGCAGTGGGAAAATTAGATCAAAATCGCCTTGATTGGCCAGCACTGACAATAGCTGATCTCTGACATCATCGTCTACTGTCACATAACTCTTAATCATGCATAACTTTTAAGCCCATATCAATTTAAATGTGTGAGCTGTATTGGCTGGTTGTACCAGGTTGTAAACATGCGTATACCTGCTTTAACGTGGGCTTCTTTGGGGATTGATTCACATTGGGATTTTGGAGGATTTTTCTGTAATTTCTTTTGTTATCTTCCAAGGTTTCCACATTTCCCACAGACATATCAAATGTAGTAAGTGTTTCTCACCTGAATGTCAGAAGACTGTCAAGTAGGACATGTTGTCAATTACACACACAGCCACAGTAATGGCTCCATTTGCCTTTTCACTGCCCTCTCCTAAATGTGCCCAAATCTGTAAATTGATTTGGAACCTTTTGGTTAGTAGCCAGCTTTCATTATCAGCCTTGGCGGCTCACACTGCTGAGAGACGCCGGCACATTATCTAAGCAAGCGCCCACTCTCGCCGTCTCCCCCAACCCCTCCACTAATCTACTTATCAGCCACTGATAGCATGAGCTTGAATAGGCTCCACTAATGGCAGCTACTCAAATAATGGTTTTTTCTGAACAGTAAAACTCAACAGTGTGTTGCACTAAATGACACGTACATCCACTGAATGGATCTGCCTGACGAATTCAGATGAAAAAAAAAAAAAGAATAAACTCTTACAGATAAAGAACTTAACATTTTATTCAACATTTCATGCCAGACTTCTTCTTTTAATACAAGATAGAAAACAAGTCTGTCACGGTCCTGGGTCTTTTGACCCAGCATTTTGAGTTTATGTATATTTATGGCTTATGTTTAGTTTTTAGGTTTTCTAAGTTCTTTTCCATTATGCCTAGGTTGCTTGTTAGTTATTTTGCAGTTTCCCCTTGTGTCTTGCACCCCTGTGTTTAGTCTCCCTCTCCCTTCATGTGTCTCTTGTCTGTGTGTCTCATGTTGTCAAGTTCATGTTGTTAGGTCTACGTCTGTGTTCCTGCTTTATTTTGAAGATCCTGTGTTCCTATGTTCAATGTGTTTAGTTTTATACTCCCCTGTGCTGTCATTATGGTCATTGGTGTCACCTGTTCCCTCATGTGTCTCCACTCCCCTTGATTACCTCCTGTGTATTTAAGTCCTCTGTCTCCCTTTGTTCATTGTCAGGTCGTCCGTCATTTTCCACGTTTCATGTCCAGGTCTGTCATGCTCTCAAGTTCCAGGTCTGTCATGCCATGTCAGTATTCATGTCTAGGTTTTTTCATGTTTAGTTCACCCAGTTTAGGTTTATGTTTAGTTTCTGGTTAGTCCACCTTGCCTTCTGTTTGTATTTATTTTCCCCGCCTTAATAAACAGTGTTTTGGTTAAGCTAAAGTTTCATC
>VVHJ01063582.1:0-16899 GCA_015107715.1 Tylochromis polylepis | reverse complement strand
GTGAGAAAAAATGCTGTAAACAAAGAATGCTTTCAAAAATGGAAGTATTAATCATTTATTTTCATCAATCAACAAAATGCAGGGAATGAACAAAAGGGAAATCTAAATCAAATCAATATTTGGTGCGACCACCCTTCAAAACAGCATCAGTTCTTCTAGATACATTCGCACACAGTTTTTGAAGGAACTCGGCTGGTAGGTTGTCCCAAACATCTTGGAGAACTAACCACAGATCTTCTGTGGATGTGGGCTTCCTCACATCCTTCTGTCTCTTCATGTAATCCCAGGCACACTCGATGATGTTGAGATCAGGGCTCTGTGGGGGCCATACCATCACTTCCAGGACTTCTTGTTCTTCTTTACACTGAAGATAGTTCTTAATGACTTTGGCTGTGTGTTTGGGGTCGCTGTGCTGCTGCAGAATACATTTGGGGCCAATAAACAATCATTTACATTTCTGAAAGCATTCTTTGTTTACAGCATTTTTTCTCACCTGCCTAAAACTTTTGCACATGTCTTTAAGACATACCATGTTGCACATGGTATGTCTTAAAAATACTTTTCTGCAAAGTCATCCAAGGAAGCACAAGTACAACGTCTGCAGCTTTTTCCTTGTTTTTGTCATACAAACACAGAAAACAAAGTCCCAATAAATGTTCCAGCTTGCCGAGTCAATAATGCATAGAGCTGGGTAAATAATTGATCACACATTTCTTATATTTTCTGTTCTTGCCTGTATTGAATAATTAAGGGAGAGGAATTGTTATCTTCTGGGGTACCCCAGGGTTTCTGCTTCCCTGCAGCGGATGGAGATGTAATTACATTTCCAAGTGCAAGTAGACCTGTGTTGGGGATTAAATGGCACCTCGTAGTTGGGAAGACTTACATCACTGTTGGCAGAATGTGTGAATGAGTGTGGGTCAGGTAAAGTAATGTGCATGAGAGGATCATTCACAACGAAATAGAAAGAAAAATAATAAGAAAAATGGGCCATAAAAACTACAGAAACCTCCAGATTATCAGCCAGACATCAGACATTTCTCTTCCCAGCTCTACGTTCTCATCTGCATTTCACTTGGAGTGCAGATAGTGAAAAATATTGTAGTTCCCAGCTGTGAGGTGTGCAGCGAGGATTTGACTGAATCTTTTCTCGAGGAGCACTTCAGTGAGCTCCAACTTTGTATTTAAAGTTTGGTTGTAGGATTTCTTTATGTTTTCTTTTGTGAGGAAAAATAAACACGACAGGTTTCTCTAGTTATGCAGCTGTTTCCTCAATGTGCAGGTATATGTTTATTAAAAAGATCAGTGTAAGTAGCTTAGCCTGGCGGCCCTGACATCCATCCCACTCATAGCAATAATCATAACGTTTCAGTCACTGTTGCCAGCTTTTCTTACCGCTTTTGCAACTTTTCAACTTTTTTAACTGTGCTGTGTGCTGCCATATCAGTCATGTAATCCTAAAGGCACCTTACCACTTCATGCTTTATAATCAGCCCATCAAAGGTTTTCCTTTATATCCAGAAATCTATGTTGAATGACAATTTAAGAGTAGGGGTGGGTTTAAAAAAATCAATTTCCCGATTCAGATTGATTTTAGTTTGAATAATGCGATATTGATTCATTAAATCCTGAATGGACTTTTAAATATAAATGTATTTTGCCAGAAACACCAGAATCTCAGATAAAAGCTCACAAAACTATTTCAACAACCACCAAACAGTTAAACAAATTAAAGAGCGGGTAAACGGATTCTGCAAAAAGATGTAAACACAAAGTGCGACCCGACGGCACATACGCGGACATGCCGTTGGATGCTGAACGCAGGTATCTCACAGAATCTGATGTTGCAGGTTTCGTCACTCTCTGACCAAAATTCACTGAATCAGCAGCAAAAGAAGATCAAAACTATGCTTCATGTTTGAAAAAGTTCGTCACTAATTCCCTTACTTTTGCTGTTTTGCTTCCACCACGATAAAATGACACTTCCTGCACACTTCCTCTGTTTTTTGCATTATTTGCTTATTATGCACCAGTCTACCGTTGTGTTCAGCGCTGTCAGTCCTCTCTTTCGTTTTCTTTTTTCAAAAATGACCTCCGAGAAGAACATATAATTTCTGCTGTTCAATACCGAAGAAATTTAAACTTTTACAAATTCTACCAAATTGCAAAACACTTAGCTGTGTCTCTAATAAAACCTCTGTGACTTTGCTCTGCTTCACTTCAGCAGCATCAGGTAATGTTCATATGTTGATTTATGGTATTTTTAAGGCGGTTATCTGCTGTAAAAAGCCAGGCCAGGAAAATCGCCTTCATGTTTTTCATCCTCAGTTACTTTGACACAAAGACATCTACTGTGATACTTACACCACTGATGAAGTCTCAGCTTTGTTTTTATACATAGATATGATACTCTGCACAGAAAGGCCCCGGCCAGGTGGTGGGATCAAACTTACGACCTTCTTGAAGTGAGGCAACATTGCTAGTCACTGCGCCAACACGCTACCTTATGCATTAATAAATGAGGACAATTATAATATTTCTGACTCAATATTTCTGAGTCAAAATTGAATTGCATCAAATCAAATCGGGGATCGAATCGAATCGGAACCTTGTGAATCAGAACCGAATCAGTAGAAATCAGTGACGATACGCAGCCCTAGTTCAGAGTGATTACTGAGGGGTGTACACTGAAGCCAGAGTAGCAGTAACTTATGTTTAATACATAGCCTGGTTGGGCGCAGACTATGCTTTAAGTTTTGTCTTAAAATTGGGCTGAGGCACCATGTTTTCATGGATTCTTTTATTTTTTATGTAGAGTCCCTGCTGTAGGAATGAATGCAACTTGTTACTGTATGTTGTACCGCGGTAAAACAATGGAATGAGGCTCAGTTGTAAAGATAAAGCACAACACTTGCACTGGCGTTGCCACCGGAATGTGCATTTATTCATTGGGTGATGCAGAAATTATAAAAGTATTTTTATACCTAATTTTAATTTTCTGCTGCTGAATCTCTTTTAAACTGTTGGAACTGCAGCTGCTAGAGCACAGAGACAACATTGATCAGGAGAGAGGAGATGGTTATTGATTTTAAGAAGGGTGCAATTTGCCCTTACCCACAACCATCATTAAAGATCAGAAGATGGATATGCTTGGTGCCTACAAGTATCTGGGCACCATTATTGACAATAAATTGAATTTTAATGTAGGCACTGAGTCAATTTATAAGAAGGGCCACCAAAGAATATATTTTTACAGAGCTTGCTTGTTTTCAATGTTGACAGAAAAATGGTGGCACTGCTTTGAAAGTCTATGCTTTCCTTTTCTCTAATCCATTGGTTTCCACCTGATTTCCACATCTCCTTTATTAGGCTATGGGACAGTGTGTGAGAATTCTTGAATAAATTAATAAAATGCATCTTTTAACTATGTGTTTGCTATATTAGTGTGAAGACTTTTCAGTGGGAAGATGGCAGCCAGAAAGAAGAAGGTCTCAAACATATTTTTACTCCCACACATATTAATATCTACACTTTCCAACGTATGAAATAACTCACACTACCAATAGAATAACCTACAGTTGTGTTACGACTGCCTATTGTAGTACAAGTGATCAAGATTCTGCATCTTTTTACTATCAGTCTCAAGAACAGCTGCAGCACAGTAAAGTGCTTTATAGGGCTATATTGATCTATAATGTCATGCATTTAGGATCGTCTGGCTCAAATCTAAATATGCAATAATAAAAGTTCTTTATTTTGAGTCACATTTGTTTCTGGAGAGACATTTTCTTTACATATATATGTATATACACACTCCTGAGGATTTTGCAGATGACAGTGTCACTGTGTATTCTTGGCACACTAATCACAATGTCGCAGTTCCAAGATTTACAAAGGCAGTCGAGGTTTCCAAGCTCAGAGGCTTGTTTCTATTCTCTGAATTTATGATACGATACAATAAAATATTTTTAATGGGGTGCCAAAATTCATTGCTGCCTCTATGATAAAACACTAAAAAACAGCCATTCTAAATCTAACCACATTGTCATAAAACAAACAAAAAAAAAAACAAGAAAACAAATTATTATATATAGGGAGAATATTCAGCTATTTTAACATCACCTAGCATGTGGCAGCATTGAAGCGTATGCTATAGGAACACAGCCTCACAGCAAGAAGGTTCTGGATTAGACTCTGACAGCTGACTGAGGCCTTTCAATGAGGAGTTTGGATGTTTTACAGCGTGGGTGCTCTCCAGGTAGTCCGGCTTCTTCCCACAGTACAAAGACATACATGTTAGTTTAATTAGTTTCTAGGACGGTGAGCATGAATGGTTGCCTTAATGTGTTAGTCCTGTGATGGCCTGGTGACCTATCCAAGGTGTACCTAACCTCTTGTCTACTTGGGATAGGCTCCAAAGCCTATACGCACAAAAGCCTACGAAATAAGTTGATGGATGGAAATTGCACAGGTTCAGGTCTTGAGTTTTACAGAATGTTCAGATCAAACTTCAGAACAGTCAGAGGAGAAGACTCAGACTAACAGAGAGAACATGGAAAACTAGTCATGAACATGGGAATCAGTCTTCAGAGAGTAACCAAACTACTGTATCTGACATCTGTATTACGGAGCTTGGGTCATTCAAGTCATGCATTTTCTCTTCTTCGCAGCCCAAAGAAGCTCTGCATTTGGACTGCTTTCCATATTTCATATTATGGTGTTGGACAGCCAAGTCCAGTTTCTGAGTGTGGGAGTTAATAGTAGTGATGATAAAAGAGGCCATCCACTAACAGAGTAATTCCACTGACAAAGGAGGAAAGAGTATTGTGAGCATACTCCACCCAAAAGGTGAAGTGAGCTTTTTTAACCTCCATTAGCTCACATGCTCAGAATTGGTGTACAAATAAGTATTGAATAAATGCAATGCAAGTAGGTCTTTTATTGTTGTTATTTATTATTTTATTATTTCATTAGCTTTGCAGTATTTAAAGTTAACGTCCTGAACAATAAATCAAACACTAAGGATGAAAGCTATTTTCCACCTCTCAGTTTCTGTAGCCTAGAATGAGTTGGCCAGTTGCCATGCCCGATTTTATGTGGATAAATGTAACACTTCATCCCCCGCAGCAGCTTGTCCAGGCCTTTGCTGTAAATAAGAACTCTTTCTCATATTGCTTGGTTAAGAATTTTTCTTTATCCTCCTAATCCTGCCACATCTGTTTTTCTTGGAAGCCATAAAAATGGCTGTTTTGCTTTGTTATATTTCATTTGTTTGGGTCTGTTATACAGTAAGTCTTTTCAGTCTGACTGATATTTTCTCAAACGTTTACATCACAGGCAGGTAGACGCTGTTAGATTACATATCATAAAAACAACATTCAATGCATACGTAACGTATACCTTCACATAACATACCACACCATGTTATGTTGGGAAACAAATAATTCAGAATTTTCATTTCTTCATGGCACCAGTGTTATAGTTCTTTTTACTCTATAGTTAGTCTCACTGAAGAAGGAAAATGATACACACTGAAACCATGACGTGGCATCCATGCAGGCTGACATAACAAATCTTTGAGTACTTTCTGATGTGTGTGAAAGATGCCAGTAATTTGGATTCCAGAGGGGTTAAAGACAATATGTAGTCAATCTCTTAGCTCAGAGGCTCTCTTTTAGTTCTTTTTTCACATATCTCAGGCTTTATCATCATCTTATCTTAGTTTGACTGATAAAAAAGGCAACTTCAACATCTGATTTCTGATTGGGAATATATTCTGCAAGAGTCATATGTATTGTGTCTGGTCTAATTAGTCATTTGGGATGGATAAAACCGCCAAATTATCTTTGTTTTCATGGTAATGGATTTTATACTTGCCTAAGTATATTTAGAAAGGGCTAGTTAAGCTTTTCAATTTAGGGAAGGGGGCAGCTGAGTGTTTCCATGTGGTCTGCTTGACAAACTATGTGCCATTATCAGCCACCAACACTGCAAAATCTCCAGTGTTAAATTGACACTGGAAAGTGTCTATATAGGTCCACTCTTTTGAGTGTTAAATGAACACTTTTGACAGTGTTATATTTTTAATAGTAGAGTTTAGTGTTAAAGATTAACAATGACTAACACTGAGCAGTGCTGATTTTCTAATACTGGAAAATAACTAAAAATGCTAGTAATATTTCAGTGTTAGCAAATCAACACTGCTCAGTGTTAGTGGACCTATATAGACACTTTCTAGTATCAATTTAACACTGGAGATTTTGCAGTGAAGGGAGCTTTTAAGACACATCCCTCTGTGCTCATCATCTGCCACTCACAGCAAAAAGCTGCAATCATCTCGCTCAAAAGCTGAGCTACAAACTAAGTCACAACAAGGAGCACCTGACAAAGTGTACATCACAGTTTACCTCCACTGTTCATTTACTACTCATTTACAACTGATGTTGACACCAGTAGTGCAGAGATGGATGACACATTTTTAGCAGAAGCCATGATACAGCTTTGCTGACTTTTCATTAGTGAACTTACTGGCTGTTCACTGACCCCAGAGTTTGTGGATATTTATCTTTATGTGCCAAGTCAAATTAAAAAATTTGAAAAGAATTAAATTATCTCAACAAAACTTTGCACGAACATCATCACAAATATAGCGATTATTAGAAATTCCAGTTCTTTGGCTTTTTGTTCAATACACCATTAAAGGCAGAATGAAGAATTTGAAAAAGTGCTGCAGGCCTGGGATTTTTTCTAGACTTCATAAAATCATTATTCCAAATTTCCTTAAAATATCGTTTAGAGGCATAGCAGATTGCTTCATAATAAACTTAACCAGACATTTAAATCACCCTCAACCAGCCGAACATGGACATTTTAAAGAAGATAACAAAGGCAGAGTGGCTAAAGCTAAAGCTACCCAGATGTGCCAGAAAATTATTTCAATACCTGCTAATTAATGTGTTATATACATCTGTTACACTTTCTTCAGTTTCAGGTATTTGTACATATTTCCAGTAGCATTTCAATTTCAGTTATTTTAGCGATAGAAGAGTCTGTAAACTACTGTAGTTTGAGGCAGTCAGTTATGGCTCTTAGAAAATTGGAATCCGCAACAATCTGTATTGGCATGTCAAATTTAGAAAAACAATTTAAAAACTGGAATCAGCTGAGAAAATTACAGTTTGTGGATCTCTGTTGTTACTATTACTATTGCTCTTTTATTACTGACTTTAACACAAAACTTTGCAAAAAAGTGGAGGCTACACAAAGTCCTCAAAAGAGAGGCTCAAGTGATGCCCTGTAAAAGTTCAGGACTTGGCAAAAGAGCATGAAACAAATGGTTATTAGTAGCATGTTATAGAGGAAGAAAATGGATGATCTCAAAGATGAAACTGCTGATCCAGAAGCAGAAAAACTTGAAGGACCAGATCATGAAAGACAGCCTCAGAGAGTTTGGAGCCTCTGTGAGGAATCAGGAAATCTTCATGTAATGCTAATGAGTTGATCCATGGCATTTGTTCATATTGAAATATATAGGCAATAACTGGGTGGATTTTCAAAGAAATTTAAACGCCTTCACATCACATATGTGAGGTTTGCTTAAATATAACAGCAGCTAGATCCCAAATCGCACCTCAGTTGTAATTCATCGCTCAGGTATCTTAATAACTGAGTGTTCACAAAGTGCTCTGTTTCTGTTGTAATAGCTTTTCTTATATTTTTTTCCTGTCACCCTTCTACTATACTCAGAGTACATGATTCACAGATTCACAAGATTCACAGAGCTACTAACGTGGGTGTACACATTGGTGTACATGTGTAGCAGTGTAACAGCTGTCTCCTGTTTTGAGTATGCACATGAAGTGATTTGGAACATAACTAATATTTTCGATAAATGCCATTGTAGTCTTTCCACCCTACAACTGTAAAGTAGGCAGGTAGCTGACAATACTGTGTAAAAAATAGCAGTGTAGTTACAAAAATAGGCATTTTCCTATACATTTCAAAACCTGCAACACTTCAAATATTATTTTGATGATCTATTTGCGTCTCCTTAGTTGGGAGCCATCATCTATTTTTGGGAGGAAGTTAATTTTATGTTTCTGTTCTCCTTCAGCTTGTGTCAGTCCCATCTCAGTTGCTCTCCTTTTATGAGAACTTTCAAAGCCATCAGTGGTACACAAAGTGGAAGACATCATTTGAATTTCAAAGGCCTGACAGAACACATTGCCTCTATCGGCGGAGTAAAGGTCCTCTTGACAAGAAAGTGCCTTCAAAATTAATCATCCACACCGAGAGTCCTCCTGGATCCTGCTTCCTGTGCCAGTGAGGCAAACAGCCAAAGAGATTTTTGGAGAGTACAGGAAGCCATACCCAGACTTGACAAAAAATAGCTGAAACCCTCCCACCCTGATAGCTGCCATTCACACAGAGACTGAACATGTAGGGGTTTTTTTAAGGGGTAAGCAGCATGAGGTCAACTTGTTTTGTGAAGACAGGTCTTAAATTGTGCCATTTTCAATCCACCCCAGAGAGAAGTAAAATGACCCATGAAAACACAAAGCTGGAGCTTCTCCTTAGCCTCCAGAGCTCCTCTTTAGGAGACATACGGCACCAGCGAGCAGCAGACAGCCTCCAGTCATCATTGCTATGAGCTAATTAGCCATCACTAATGTGAAGCAGCTTCCATTTTTACTCACGTTGATTTACAGAGCCTGTCCCCATTACATCACCATGGAGACAATGCGGTCTTTACAGAGTGTTGTGGGCTCTGCACACTAAATAAAACCAATGAAGAGCTCTTATGGGTGCTTAGGAAAGTTACCTCTTGGAGAAGGGCCACATGTCCCCATCACCAGGAAGACCTTATTGTGAGGGTTTGTGTGTTGTTTTGAGGACCACAAACTTTCTTGTCATATAGTTGGGTCCATAAGTATGATGCAATTTTTGTAAGTATACAGCAGTGCAGTGGATTTCAAATCAGTGTGTTGTATCATCTTTTTTAATAACAAGAAGAACATATTCTCAGATAAAGAGAACCACCGGTGAATTCTAAATATAAATAAAGAGCAGCTTTTGTAGTCCATCTTCAGGATGTTGTAGTTTGACCACAATAACCAACATGAACCGTCATATTATTAAGTGCTGTCGGATCCTGGCACAAAGCTTCTCCCGTCTCATCTTCTCCAGACCTCATTGTGTTTTTTGAGTTGAAGGAAAAGTGATTAAGGAAAGACGGTTGGAGGTAATTTTTTATATCTGACTGTGAAACCACATGCCTATTGGCTAACAACTTGTTGGTTAAAATCTCATTAACCAATGATAATACCCTGGATAATCCTAATTTCTGATTAATAATGACAATCCCAAGCCAAGGGAGCTAAAGAACAATTTCCGAAAGACAGAACTGAATGTGTGTTTACAACCACAGGGGTCACCTCCTGCTGGCCATTAAAATATAATTCCAGTGTAGGGCTCTTTGCAATAACTGTCTGTGGTGTTTTTGCCAGCCACAAATGTGGAGTAACATTTGTGGCTGGCAAAGGGTCTCTTAAGACTGTGGTAAGTTGTGGAAACTCCTCTTATCAGTGATTTATGTTTAGGAAATTTAAAAAAAATACTTGTTCTTTAATATTAGAATTTATAATAAAACTAAAATTTAAATAAATGAATGTATTCCTGACACAGTTCTGAAACTATCACATGAGACTCAGACTTATAAAACACAAATCCAGCACTATTGTCAAGTGAACACAAAACAGGTGCTACCACTTTTGGAGTGTGATTAGTAAGCTTGGATTTGTGCAGATTTGCTGTTGGAAGACTTTATAACCCGCTTCAACTTAAGGCTCCTTGGTAGTGTTTAGGGAGAGGGTGTAGGGCAGGAGTGGCAACAATGTTTCTCAGTGAGCCAGACTGACTTAGAGACAGTATGTGATAGCAAAAATTGACACAAGTAGTGATGAAATATGCTAAAATCCATGAATTTAGAGGCATAACAGATTGCTTCATAATAAACTTAACCAGATAAATCACCCTCAACCAGCTGAGCATGGACATTTTAATGAAGATAACAAAGGCAGAGTGGCTAAACCTAAAGCTACCCAGACCTCAGACCCAGCCACAAGCCAGCAAGCTTGCTGTGAGTAAAGGATCAAAGCAGTTCTAAGGAAAATTATGGAGATAAGTGAGAAGGTAAAAGGGTGGATGCACCAGAAAATTATTTAAATACCTGTTAATTCATGTGTTATATACATTTGTTACACTTTCTTCAGTTGCAGCTAAAAGTGGGTGCACAGCAACTCATTTTCATTTAAGTATATGTACATCTTTAAGAGTAAAGCCTCGTTCCAATCCCAAGAACAAACAATGGTACGATGGTTTTACTAGTGAGCAATCCCCACGCTCTTATTTTGAAAATAATTTACTCATTGGCTGTAGACGGTATAAAAGGCCGACATAGCTACCATGATGTCACACGCTGATTTCTCAAGTGTCATTATGAAGCCTCGAGATTAGGAATTTCACCATTACCGTCTTGATATAAAAAAACCCAGGATGTGACAAGGAAGGGCAGATCTGTCTGTGAAACCTCTGACTGGCTAATGGCATCTGATTGACAACTTGTTAGCCATTGAGACTGTAGTTTCATACCACAAATATTATATCCATTTTGAAACATTTTATAAACAAGATTTTCAAAATAGACTTTAATTTTGTTATTCAGTTTGATCAAAATGAATGACTGAACCCATAAAGTCAGCAGGAAGGTGTTTACAGGGGTCAAGTCAAAAGGCTGTTTTCCCAGAGACTGCTATAGGTATGGAAGTCTTTTTGCAACTACAGCTATCGCCATCTGGTGGCCTTTAGATAGAATGCAGGTTTAAGACGCTTCACCACTGGCTTCATTTTTCCTACCTGGAAACTACAGCAATATTTATATTATAGATTTATATATATGTCAGGCACACAGACTGTCTTTAAAACATTAGAAATGAGCATAGTGAACATACAGTTTTTACTGGTGCCGACTAATCTATGAAGCTAACTGTATGTATACACATCAATTTTGTTCCACTAATCATCAATTAACCTAACCCCACTAATTAACAGACTTGTTAAGAGGAAGCCATAATACCGGGAGAGAACCCTCACAGAAAGGCCCTGGCAAGATAGTGGATTTGAACCCAGGACCTTGTTGCTGTAAGACAACAGTCCTAACCACTGTCAAAAGGCCACCTAATGAGGAATGTGCAGAAAGAGCTATCTGAAGTGTATCTGTCCATTGTATACAACAACCTCAAAAGTAAATTACTGGCCTTTGAAAAACAAAGGTGCTTAAAAAACACCACAACTTTTCTAGCATGTGTAAAAACAAACAAACATCATAACACATCAGTTCAGGAACTTTTCAGTTACTCCTACTTATATGTGCACAACATGCAGATTTCTATCTTGTAAACTCTTCAAACTCTAAACTGACTTAGCTTCTTTCAGCTGAATCTATGTCATGTCTGGGGGAGGGGAATCAATCTACGGGGTCAGGGAAGGGGAGGAATGACACAGCACCCATCGTTCACCCACGCAGCATCGCTCTGCTTGTGACAGTAAACCCCGCGATGATGGGAGGAGTGTGTGACAGAATGGGGAAGAAAAGTGATAGGGTCTCTCCATCACAGCCAGGGCCCTGTCAGCACATCTCAACTGCTTTTTTATACTCAACTTCAACTTTCTGAAATCAAGCCCCCCCCAGCAAAAAGTAAACTACTCATTGTAAACCAGCCACATCATTTTCTGTCTCTCTCTCCATCTGCAGATGTGCACGCTAATGAGAAAGTATTTGTAATGTGGTAATCATTTGGCACGGATAAACCTGGGCCGTCTGGTGAGATCTCACGGTGGAAGGTAAGAGAACAACGAAGAGCTGATAATTCAGACAAGCTGGAATTCTTTCTCACTGCAGCCCTCATCACCCTATCCTAAATCTAATCTAATTTCAATGAATTTTGCATTTTCACAAGCCTGTAACTCATCTAATATTAGCAACACCCTCTCTTTTGGGGGAGAGCAGATAATCATTTTAGAAGCACCATCATTTCATCTCTCACTTTTTCCACCCTAGTGACTTTGAGCAATATTTCAAGAATCTTAAATGCGTGGACGTGAGGGGACTCCCTATTTCAAGTGTGAACCTTTGCTTTGGCTGTCAGAACAACTCTGCCAGTCAGTAGGAAAGTGGGCCTTCAACAGCAGCATCATTTTTGATATTGTGAGCCAAGGTGGATTCTTAAAATGTGATAAAAAAAAAAAAATCATGTGAAGCACCCTGCTTAGTACGATGCAAGTGATCAGAGAGCGTTCTTTGCTTCTTAGCACTTCTCTGTTTATGGGCAGCAATCCATAAGCCCCAGCTGAATACTAAGTGGTTATCAGAGATGGTGGCAGGCAAAGGACCAGAAAGAAGCACAAGTAGCAGCTGTGTTGTGCTCTATCGTGTCTCATTGAGTCGCAGAGCCACTAACTTTGACCACAAATCCAGCATTATTGGTTCAGAGTGCAGTGTGTCCCTTTGTACAGCCATTTTTCTTCATTATAT
Source organism: Tylochromis polylepis (assembly GCA_015107715.1). NCBI lineage: Eukaryota > Metazoa > Chordata > Actinopteri > Cichliformes > Cichlidae > Tylochromis > Tylochromis polylepis. Next base: position 4,307 of record VVHJ01063582.1, on the reverse strand, counting down.
AAACCCCAGATATCAGACAGTGGAACCATGTCAGCCACAGTCTACTATTGCCTGGCCACCATAATTTATTAGCCTTAACAAAGACCTATCGCTGCAGAAATTAATAACACATAAAAAAAACAGGCTAGATTTAGCCAAGCCTAAAACTACAGTTAAAATGTGACTGAATATGGCGACCTAATCTTATGTAAAATGTTTCATCAACAAAAACTGTAACCAGATGCTTTTAAACCGTTAAATCAAAAGTAAGAATCAAATTTGAACTGATGGTGTGAAGGCCAAATGAAACTTATATAGTATATATAAACATGCAAAGGAGTCCAATTTTGTCACTTTTAAATGGCTTTCTTTCATTTAAAGCACTGATCGAAATAACTGTAAGTTTAATGTGCTGTAAATCACGCATATAAAAACTAACTAAATATTTTTGCATTATTGATTGTATTGATTATTGCATTGATTATATTGCTCAATCTTTCAAAGCAATACTGTGAATAATGGACACTAGGCATTCAGTACAGCTTGTGAATGAGTCTGAAATTTAACAGTCAAATGAAAAAGAGCGTTTTCACAGTCAACCACCTTTACCAGAAATAACTTGACTTTTGTCCCACTACTCTTTACAATTTTGCTTCAGTTTGTTGAGGTTTGCTGACATTCATTTATGCACAGCCCTCTTAAGTTCCCATCACAGCATTTCAGTCCAGTTGAGGTCTGGACTTTGACTGGATCACTGCAACATGCTGGGTCTTTTATTTTTTCAGCCATTCTGTTGAAGATTTGCTGCTATGCTTGGGATCATTGTTCTGTTGTTTAACTCTGCAATATTTTGGCATACAGATGAGTTCACGGTCAACTCAGTGACTGCAAGAGGGCCAGGTAGTGCAAAGCCTAAGTCATCACCCCTCCACCACAGTGCTTCACAGTCTGTATAAGGTGTTCATGCTAATATGTACAGCACGGTGCTGTCTTGTCTCTCCAAATGAGATTGTTCCAGAAGCCTTGTGGTTTCTTCAGATGCAGCTTTGCAAACCTTAGCTCTGCTGCCATGTCCTTTTAAGAGAGAAGAAGATTTATCCTGGCAACTTTTACCAAACAAGCCATAGTTTTTTTTTTTTGTCTTTTTCTATTGGTACCAGCCTGAATTTAACATTTAACATGCTAAATGAGGTCTGTAGATTCTGAAGTGCTTGGATTTTTTACAATTTCTATGAGCATTGCATGGTTTGAGCTTGAGGTGAATTTGCTGGGACATCCTCTACTGGGAAGATTGGGGGGTTGTGTTAACACATACCTGAATGCTCCAGACCAGCACATTGCCAAAACCTCTGCTTTTATAGAGGTGCTCACACTTGATGATGATCAGTTAATTAAGTGCTTTTGAATAGCAATGCCTGGTTGCTACTTAACATCTAACTTCCTAATTCATAACACTTTTTTTTGTTTTATTCTTTTTCACATGACTGCAAATGTCATTAGCATCTGATATTTTTAAGATTTTCTTGACTAAAGCTGGGTTCATTATCAACAGTCAAAATAAAATGTGACCAAAGTCTTCAATGTAACAAAATGAAATGCACGAGTGAACATGGTATCCTAACAAAGAGAAAAGAAATATGTGAAAGGTCAACAGTGAATCAAGGAACAAGATGAGGTCTAAAATTACTCAGCATATACTGAATGTTCCATCTTTATTATATAAATTTACTCAGCACAGTTTATAGGCTTCATTCATGTCTGATTGCCCATCAGTAGTAGAAAAGCATTTCAAATGCAAATACATTTGATATTAGAATTCAAAAGGGTCGGTATAGTCTTACATGTCGTATGCAGATTTATTCATTTATGCTGTTTGGCTGGTGAATAGATAGATAATGGTATCCTTTCAAAGCAGATAACGCAACATCGGCATTACATTGGTTGCTAGGAGGAAAGTATGTGAATAGTTGAAGCAAAGAGAAGACTAAGTGGATGTAAGGTGGATTTAGGTCTCCAGGGAAATATAGAGCCTCGGGTCATAGGCTGATGAAACTAGGCTCTAATACTGATGGTACAGTATGTGTTTGCAGTTGGTCTTACACTCCTTCTTGTACCCTTTAGGCTTAAAATTGCCAGAGGTTTATAAATTAATACATTAAAGTGAAAAAAGAAGAAGAATTTCTAGTTCAGTATGTGTGTTGTAATTAAATTAATGTAAAGACTTTTACAGAAACACATGCTCAGATGTTAAAGTCATTGGTGTGTTTTCTGTCCAAGCATCTAGCTACATGTAAGAAAATAGCAGTTAAAAGAAAAATTACATAGTGAACATTGTTTTGTTTTTTTCAGAGATAATCATATGAAAACATAATTGTATCTGTAATGAATTAGTGCCTTATTTCACAAAGATTTTTTTTTTTCTATTTCAAAAAGAGTATCTGAGAGTATCTTATGTGACCCCAAACTCAAGTGCCCCTAATATTTGTTAAGTAGCAGTTCTGGTTTTCTGATTCTGCAAGTGTGTTGTCATCATGTCAGCGGTCCGTAAGGTCTGCAAGGTCACTGGAAAAAAAAATAAGGTTGTGGCCATCTTTGAGCCTGGCATGAGATTTTAAAGCTCTCAAATTATTTTCAAAGGTGTTCTTTCTTCCAAAGAACACAGAAAATAATCTACAAGTAGCTTAGATTTCAAACGGTTTTGACATTAGAAAGTTCAGCCCTAATGCAGCCCGTTTTATGCTAAATAACATGTCTAAATATGGCAGGCCAGTATCACACACACTGGTGGGCAATAAATTGCTGCAAGAACCTACTTATGCTGAATACTGGTTTCTAAGGCCCAGGACACACGTTTTTCATAGAAAATATTGCATCCGACAATATTTATACTGATTTTATTTTTGAGCTAACTGTATGTATAAGGCTTGTTTCTGGCAATGTTGTTAAACATGCCACCTTTATCACTGTACTGTTTTCAAGGAAGTTCAATATTATCTTCTTTAACGTTCACTGTATTTATCATGACTGCATGTTTCCTACATTGTTTCTACTGTGATCTGATCACAGAGAAGAGAGAATATGAAGTACATCTACTCATGTCTGCAGAAGGCTAATTATGAGGTATTTTTAATCATAATTCGTTCTTATGCTCATTTTTCATGCGATTGTGGAAGCACGTGGGCCGGACATTCTTGGCACCTGTGGCTGCCTGGATAGCATGAGAGAAGACAGTGAATCTGCAGCGGCTTAGAATGAAGCAAACTCACACATATGCTAAAGGAAAAAGGCAGCTGGGATTTCACAAGCTGTTGAAACACAAATGCTTCAACCAACCCAGCTCCAGCTCAGATGACTTCACCAGTCAGTACACCAGTCTTTCCTGCAGGAAAAACACTGACTTTGGATTTAGAAAGTAGGACGGTCGACAGATGGGCAGCAGTTACAATATGTCCTTCCTCGAGGTAAGAAGGAGCTGACAGTGATATTATTGATTATCTTTGAGCTTACCTAGCTTCTATCTTTGATAGAATAATTGCTGTCCTGGCAGGTCTCCAGTCTGCATGGTGTCCTTGGACTCTACTGTCATTATATACTGTATATGCCCCTTGTATGACTTTGTAACCCTGATAAACATATGTGCAAGCAATAACTGCTCACATAACTGAGTCGCAAATTAACAGTAAGTCACTCAGCATATACTCTAAGTCCATAGTCTTAAAGCTCCAAGCCTACTGGTATTTAAAGCACCAGTACACAAAAATTGATTTAAAAAATTTTATTTATTTATTTATTTTAGTGCAGCCAGAGTTTGGAATCTGCTCTCCGAGTTCATTACTTCCCACTACTATGATGCATATATAATTGGGGAGTGATAAGTAAATATTCCCATGGACCCTGTAGGAGGATGGCAGGTTGATGGATGGTGTCACGGTCCTGGGTCGGTGACCCAGCGGTTTTGATTTGTATTACTATTATCAGTCTTTGAGTTCACCCTAGGCCAGTCTGTGTGCCGTCATTTCCTGTTTTATGTTGAAGATCTGTGTCTGTGGTGAATGTATTCAGTTTTGTCTGTGTGTGTCGTCTGGGTTATTGTGTTCAGCTGTGTCGCCCTCCTGTGTCCGGTCCCCTTATTAGCTCTGTGTATTTAAACCCTGTGTGTTCTGGAGTCGGTGTCGCGTCGTACCCTCAACTCTCATCTACCCTCATCTCTTCTGTGTGTTCCGTCTGCCAGCCTGCCTACCGGTTTTTTGTTCGTGTGTGTTGTTGTATGGAGAAGCAACAAATAAAGTTAAGTTTAGTTCATTCACACCTCTACGAGTCCTGCATTT